>JAFBJT010110048.1:62121-70610 GCA_016785325.1 Chascanopsetta lugubris | reverse complement strand
CCCCCCCCCCCCCCCCCCCCCACTAGTAGTCGTGTGCCATCACTTATACCAAAGTGGACGCCATCAATTATAAAAATCGATGAATCAATTAGCTGTTGGAGGCCTCCCGGTGTGCAGGCTCTGTGTTATGGGAGTACAGGACCTCAGTGGTTCATGATTCATCCGCTGTATAAACATATAAATATGTCACATGAACACAACACATGGACATAACACACAGCCCCCCCCCCCCCCCCCCCCCTCACCGAGGGGNACATAACACACAGCCCCCCCCCTCCCCCCTCCTATCAGTGAGGGCACATATGAATCAACAGAGGGACACTTGTTGGAGAGCACAGGTCAGCTCGTCCATAATGTAAATACACAGAGCGGGTGTTTCACAACTGACCACAGTCCACCACCACCGCGAACCGCCGCCGCCACCACCACTACTGCTGCTGCTGTCCAGTCGGTCTGGCTGAGAGCCGAGAGTATCCTCCTGGACATCTGCCCATGTTCTCAGCCCCTGCTCCTATAGAAACATCCATTATGGCCATCTGAGGACAGGGAGCAGGGGCAACAGAGATCAGCCTGCCAGCAGCAGCAGCAGCAGCAGCAGCAGCAGCTTGTCCTGATAGTTCACCTCAGTCTCCACCTGAGACTTTAACTCTATAGCTGTGATATAGACTAGTATTCCACATGCTTTGTTTCCCACCAGGGATGAATCATTAAAGGTGCATTGTGTACGATTTGGTGACATCTAGAGGTGAATGTATCGTATCCATCACCTCACCCTCACACCGCTGAG
The DNA here is from genome assembly GCA_016785325.1 of Chascanopsetta lugubris. Lineage (NCBI taxonomy): Eukaryota > Metazoa > Chordata > Actinopteri > Pleuronectiformes > Bothidae > Chascanopsetta > Chascanopsetta lugubris. Next base: position 69,823 of record JAFBJT010110048.1, on the reverse strand, counting down.
CACGCAGGAGAACCTGTGGTCGACTTCAGTTGTCATTCAAACTCTAATGATTTAGAGTATGTCCACTCTGGGCCACTGTAAAAATAAACATAAACATAAATGAACGAAGTCATTTAAAGGAAATGTGAAAAAATAAAAATAAATGAAAACATTTAGTCGATTATATGTTCATGTAAACTGTTTATAATTGTTTTTGTAATACTTCTCAAAATGGTACACACTGCACCTTTAAGTAATTACAGGAAAACACTGAAATTACAGTGTTGCATAACACCTATGTCATGTCACCACATCGAAGTCGTACGCGAATACACGCACTGATATTTGTGTCGCTTTGGAGGAATCAGTCCTCTGTCAGAACTTGTTGCCGTTGCATAACATAAACTCTGTCACCACACGGAGTTTCCTGCGTCGGCCCCACTTTTAATCACGAGCACCTGACTGACACCGTGAGCACGTCCCAGTAAACCTAAGCGTGTTGCTAAGGTGTGTCTCCAGGTAGACTTTGTTTCATTAGCCCTGCGCTTCCACCGCAGAGCCTCCGTCCGACCGCAGGGCCTCTTTATCTTTAGCGCCAAAGTCCCAGTCTGCTATTTATGAAACTGCAAATTAGGGGGTTTGACAGTGGCAATCTGAGGTCCCGGGCTATTTCAGGCCACAGGCGAGACGTGGGGCCCATTCCAGGTAATGATGGGGGATTAGGTAAGTCGTTTAAAGCAGGCAGCCATAATGTCGGTAACAGAGCTGACCTGGTTTTCGGTCAGAGACGGAGCAGTAATGTAAACATACACTTAGATGTCACATGTGCAGCTCAGGTCGCAGCAAAACAAGCTGATGGCGAGTTGTCCCTCTGCAGCTCTGACTTCTGTTACAACCGACAACCCGGGTCGGTCCACCTGGGCTTCAGCCTTTAAAGGGGCAGTGTGTACGGTTTGGTGACATCTAGAGGTGACGTTGCATGTTGTATCCATCACCTCACCCTCACCCTTCTGGGCCTGCAGGAGAACCTATGGTAGGCTTTGGTTGTCGTTAAAACTCAAAAGATGTTTGGTATGTCCACTCTGGGCTTCTGTAAAAAAAACATGGCGGCCCCCTTAAGACCCCCGTCCTCATGTAAATATATATTGTAGGGCTTATTTAGGGGTAATGGGGGGGGGGGATATCTAGGTGATTATAAATTCATGAAAATGTCGATATGTAATTGTTTCGTAATATTCTTAGAAGTGGCAAAAATCTTACAAATTGCACCTTTAAGTGGATTTGACTTCCAAAATAAAAGCCCCTGCTGCATTCTGAATATATTATCTGTCGGATATTTACTTAAATCTTCATATTATGCCGAACGTAAACAGAGATATCAATCAGAGTGAATCATCTGTGTCTCATGAGCGCTGAAGCGCACGGCACAAACAGTCCGACTCCAAAGGTCAGCGTGAGTTCACGTGTCCAGAGTGTCCACCGTGAACCCTGCGCCTGAACTCCCGTGACCTCCCGCCGTTTGCTTGCACACAGAGCAGGTGCACTCTCACATGTGTAATCTTACAGTCACATTAGGCAATTATATTTGACAGCAGTTCTTTGTGGGTTGGATAACGGTACAACTGGTATCACTGCGTTTCCATCTCGATCCGAGGCATTTGATGTGAAAAGAAAAAGAAAAGTGCTTTATTCTGCCCTGGCAGGGGGAAGGGAAAGAAGATAAAGGAATTGTTGGTAAGCTCCTGATGAAATGAAATGAAATTAAGTGGTATAGCTTGGCAGTTAGTGTGGGAGGCTTTGGGGGTGTTTTGGAAGGGGTATTGAGGGGCGGGGTGGGGGGGTTTGGGGGGGGGTGGGGGGGGGGGGGGGGGGGGGGGGGGGGGGGGGGGAGGATGATGGCCGAGTACACAGGAGGTGGTTTATTGAACCTGGACCCGTTCGTGGCAGTTGTAGGAAAATAATCTTCAAAAGCAGACGCCGTAAATTACGTCGCGGTGGAAAAGATGGCTGCTAGACAGCCAGTGCACCGAGACAGTGCCATTAAGCTCCTATAAATACCTAATGGCTTCTGGATTCTAGGAAGGATACGGTATTCTGAGGTCATGGCTTCGTAATCAGCCCCTTACTGGAGGAGGGCTACGTCCACTCGTGTACTTGTGAACCCTGTTACACATTCCACTGGGGTGCTAGCCAAAAATTGCAACGTAGATTAGCGGCGGCTCAATTGGCCTTAGTTTTTCTGTGCTCCGTTGCCGGAGTTGATCCACTTGGAGACGCACAAACAAAAAAATGTCATGGATTGGTGGTGGTGGTGTTGTATGTGCCTGTGTGGGGGCTTTGGCGGTGGGGGTGGGGTGGGGGGTGGGGGGTGGGGGTTGGGGGGGAGGGGCTGTCTGCCTCTATAGGCATGTGTGTTTGGCCTCACTGATTGGTCTGACAGCATGTCACTGCAGAGAATGGTGTGTCGCCGTGGCCTTGACTCCATAATGCCTCTAATGGTGGGGTTCAAAAGGAACGTGGTGTCGGGATGGCACTGCAGGCGCCGAGAAGTTCCTAAACTTCAAGGGGCTTGGATAATGTTATTTGGAGGGGGGAGGGGTTTAGTTATGTGTTTTTTTTTTTTTTAAAAAAAAAAAAAAAAAAAAAAAAAAAGACACAATAGAAAGACTCTTAGTGTTGTAAGTATAGTGCGTTTGTCCCCCTCTCTGCCCAACATGTCGTTTTTGTAGTATGTGTTTATGGCGCAGGTCTTATTGTGGCGCTGGGAGTTTGATTTCAGATGCCCGGGGCATTGCGCAGCGGGTCGCCGAGGGTGCCAGGCCATCACTCAGACGCTTTAATCCAAAGTGACGAGACTGTTATTTATAAAGAGTCTTTAGGTAGGGGCCAGTGTGGGGCCAGCAGGGCAAAGGGTCACGGGGCTTTCAGCTGTTGGCGGCGGTCCAACAAACCTGGAACTTAGAACGCGCCGATGAAAAGGATAAATAAGTGGCATGTGAGTACAAAGAAGAATGTCCACATAGAGCAGGGGGTGTCAAACTCATTTTCACTGAAGGCCACATCAGCATTATGGTTGCTCTCAAGGGGCCGGTTTTAACCGTGGGACTAAATGTGATTACCACCTCCCATATTGCAAAATAACTGTCTTCATATTTGATTATTATTCATTAAACTATTATTTATTTAAGTTACAAATATTTCATATGCATTTCCATACAGGGTACACCTGTAAACACAGGGATTTATTGCTACACGTACAAAGTGGCATGTGTAATTCAGTACTTTTATTTTTAGACAATCGTATGCCTTTAAGCTCTCGCGGGCCACATAAAATGATTTTGCAAGGCCACATGTTTGACACATGTGATACAGAGCGTGTAAAGTTTCAAACGTACGGCCCGCCTGAGTGTTCACATTAGAAAAGAAGATATCAACTGCTATTTCTCAATCAAAGTAAAAGTGGACGTAAACCAACAGTTGATGCTGGAGGCGGTTCATAACGTTTTGTAAAAACATAGCTGGACTTGTTGTCAAGCTATGATTTGACTGGTCGGGCCCCACTTGAGATCAAAGTGGGGCGTATGTGGCCCCTGAACTAAAATGAGTTCGACACCCCAGATGAAGAGTCACAGACCACATGGACTGGATCCTATCGCTTTGTTCTAATTGATTGATTGATGGGTAAAGAGTCAGAGCGCCATAATGCTGCCACCACAGGGGCCGGCCCCGGCAGCTGCAGCGGAGGGGCACTTGGCAAATATGAGGAATGTCAAATGTGCCAAATAGACGATAGTGTTTGTTGGGCGCTTAGCATGAAGTGAGGAGACATGAAACTTTCAGAGCATGTGTGTGTGTGTGTGTGTGCGTGTGTGTGCGCGCGTGTGTGTGTGTGCGCGCACGCACAGGACTCCATGCTTGTGTCACTCTATGGTTGGTGAGTCTGGAGAGACTGGAAAGTGTCCTAGACTTCAGCTGATTCATATTTTATCCTTCGTCTTGGCTCAGGGGAGCAGAGTAATTTGAGAGTGCGACACACGCGTGCACACACACACACACACACACACACACACACACACACACTTGCAAAATGAGAGCATATGATGCATGCTGGACAGATTTATGGTGTAGGATTATGAGCACCTCACGTCTCCCCGTGGCTTGTGCAGCCGGAGCCAGCTCGGGCTCAGGCAGTATATTCAGGTTGAGCTGGGTGTGTGATGCCAAGAAGCCCGTTCTCACCGCCTTTCCGCCCGCAGCCTTCAGGCAGCCATGACACTTCATTTCTCACTGAAAATGATTAATGTACATGCAAATTACCAAAGCATGGGCACGCATTCAAATATGGGAGACAGCGATCGGGAGACGGCAAAATGAAAAACAATACAATTTTGTCTTTGATAATATTTCACTCCTTCTTATCACCCCGTGGAGCCGACACACGCATGTTATCTGCCCCTTCACTGCTCCACCCATCCTTTCTTTATCCATCACACATTCTATACATTCCATTCGCCGTCTTACTTTTTTTTTTTTCCACTCGGGGGCCAATTGAGGTGAGGAGTGTTTCTCGTGGGCGCGATGGCATCAGGTTTTGGAGCTTCCACAGTCTCCTGCCAGCGATCTTCAGCAGCTCCTCCTATCTAAGAGGAATCTCACGTTATCTCTGAGATAATAGGATAACAATGCACCCCCCCCCCCTCCATCTCCGCCCCTCTAAGCAAGTGGGTCCCCTGGAGCAGAATACAAGGGGGATGAGGCCGTCAAGTTCCCAATTTGACGGGGTTGAACTAATTTGGATGTTCTTCCTCACATGAGCTGAACTTCAGCTGCTGAAGCATTTCTCACCAAGCCTATTACCCATGGTTCTGCATTCCTCCTCTCCAGCAGCCATTTGATGACATCTCTCCGAATATTCAATAGAGCTCTCCATCGTTTATTTCCTGCTTTCTTCAGGAAGCATAGTGAAGCGTGGCCAAATTGCCATTCTTCTTCTATTGCACTATTTAGGGTGATGGTTTCCACTATTCCCTCTGACTCAGGCTTACACACATTTGCATGAGACACACAACACACTTGTGCCTCCCCGAGCCACCCATGGAGGAACACTCTGTTCTTGGGTGGGGTGAACAATTTTTTTTATTTTTGAGAGTGAGGAGTGGAGCGGTGGGGGTGGGGGGCGGGGGGTGGGGGTGGGGGTTGTACCGGAAGCGACTTTCTGCGGTGCTTGTTTTGCTGTCTGATTTGTTTTGAAACCTGTCTGCCGCGCTGCGATAGGCTGCTGCGGAAGGCGTGGCTGTGTACGGTGAGCGCCCGCGGACTTTTTGGCAAAACCGTTCACAGCTGCAGGGACAGAATGCGTTGTGTGTGTGTGTGTGTGTGTGTGTGTGTGTGTGTGTGTGTGTGTGTGTGTGTCCCTCCCCGGCTGTGTTAGTTTGGTGTCATGGAGATTGTGGGGACAGGCATGGACAGTTTCTAGAGCAGGGTACAGAGAAGTCTTCTTCTATTCTGGGTTGTTATGTCGTGGTGTTGCGTTCATGCGTTTCAACAAAGTGAGAGTTGGGCTGCGGCGAATGGCAATTTTGATCATGGTTAATATTCTGACATGTTTTCCAATGAATCAAGTAAACAAACAAAATGTCCAAACACTATCATCTCTGGCAGATTATTTAGTCATATAGTGTGTCGGGCATTGCCTGACCTCCCTTCATGACATCATCATGGCATGATGGTGCGACCCCCCCAGTGGACATATTTGAGATGGCAGTAAACATTTTTGGAAAATTGCAGTCAGTGTCTTCTATGTCATTCTTACACTTTACAAAGTCATACTTTGCAAAGACCCAAAGATGTTTGACGCCGCTGCACTATATATTATCCCCTGACTTGCTGTGTACCAGCTGCTTATGTTCTAATTTAAAGGCTTTCCTCAACACAATCAGACGCAGGGCTCACAAATCTTCCCAGTTAATCGTCACATTATTCCTATTGGTGAAGTCGTTTTTCACCCACGACCATGAACACTTTCCAAAATACACAATAAATGACTCATCATATAATAAGTGGCTCGGGAGCGAAGCACCTCTGTTTGCCGTTTCCCTAACGTGGCGAGGAAAAGGAAATTGTCGTTGCTCGCTCTGGGTGGCTGAGCGGAGGCTCCTTCATCAAACCCAGTCATGTTGAAGTGGATTATTCCAACACAGAGGGAAAAGTCTGTCAGTCTGAATGTGACAGCAGTGATTGGAGTTATTTTGTCCCGGAGAGACGCTGCATATGTTTGTAATGGCTTTGGATAGTCACTTCAGCATGTTGATGAAATGTCCTCACGGCGCTGGAAATTTCGGGCTACATGTGCAGTGGCATGCTTGTTGCTCGTCTTTGTCAATGTGCATAATGTGTGATTATGTGCATGTTTCTGAGTGTATCTCTCCCCCCTTTTCCCCCCTTGTATAAGTGTGTGTGTGTGTGTGTGTGTGTGTGTGTGTGTGTGGATGTGGATGTGGATGTGTTGGGGGGGTTGATGGGCTCAGTGGGAGCCGGGTCCCGGGGGAACAGCTCTCGTTAATAATTCAGACGAGGCTCATTATCAAGGCAGCGCAGATTTCTCCCTGATTCCACCTTAATTGCAGGCAGGCTGCTCCACTCAGGCAGGCGGTAGTCACGCTGGGTCGACTCTTTCTGTCTCTTTCTCCACCACTACAGGGCCCCCACGCTCTGTTCTGCTCCATCTCCACTCACCTCCACCCCCCACCCCTTCACCATCACCGCCTCAGGCTAGCCGACTCCGTATCGGTGCACACCTTAAAAGCCGAACAACGCACACAGTCTTTTTTGTTGGTGCTTAAAGATGAGCCTCGTATATTTCTGTTTAGAGACCACGCTCACGCGCTGTCTCAGCAACGGCGCCACGCGCAGGTTGAGCCAAACGTTATTTAATCACACCAGCCGATCAGCAGACATTTAATCATCAACAATTCTGATAATCAATTCATAATTTCAGCCATTTATCAAGTGTAAAAAACTAAAAAAAACATCTTCTCCACCCTCCCTGGGCTCTCCGTCAGTGGTTATGTTTAATAAAACCTGGTCAAGACATGTCAGGTTATCTTGTGCTTGATTAAAGATGAATAGATTCACAGGGAACTGTTATTGATAAGGAAGATGATTATTCAGCGCAGCTCCTCGTCGGCCCCGTGATTTACTGTGTGTTATGGTTGAAGCATCATTTGTATACACACAGATCCGTGTGAAACACAGCCCATATAATGCTTTACGATGCACCCGGCACAAAGCCTAATGTGTTTTCCTTTAGTTACGTGCGTTGTGAAATATTATAATGGCGGGTTTATCCTTGAAATAGCCTATAGCATGTTATCATGCTGATGACACCATTGAATATGCGTTGCCGTGATTGATATCCGGCTACAATAATACCCCTCTTCATGCCCATCTATAGGCTTATGTAATGCATCTTGTCCTCATAATTTACACTGACTGATGGGTTTCCATTCAGTCCATTCAGCGGAGCCCCGCTGAGAGAGCGACATAATGGGCCTGATCTTGTCATACATGTATATGAATATTTCAGATCAAGCCATTGTAACGAGACGGGGGCTTTAGATAAACAACGTAGATGCTTCTTCCTCTTTGCTCTCGCTGTAAGATGAAGTGCGCTCCGAGCCGTATTTCTCTCCGGGCCACAAAACCGGCTCCCCCTACAAATCAC
>JAFBJT010110048.1:37121-57121 GCA_016785325.1 Chascanopsetta lugubris | reverse complement strand
CGTCATTCTCCACGTTTGAGCATTGATTTGAGCCATAGCCAGAAAAAGGCAAGTCACACTCGTATTGACTTATTTCCATTCGAGCCCACGGTGTAATTATGTCAGGCATCGTGTTCCCTAACCTGTTTCTGTTGGCATCTCTGCGTCCGAGATGCTCTGCCAAGTTGGACGCGTTGTCTCCCTCTGTATGCGCAGCTTTCGCTGGCTCGCTGGCTCGCCGGCGTCCGTGAACTCGCTCTGACTCTTTGGCCTCGCCACTGAAATTATGTCACATTCCGCCTCCTCTGTCTCCTTTAGAAGATAGCGAACCATCAGGAGTTTAAAGCTGAAGACAGTTGGCATGCACACTTAGCCGGCAGGGGAGTACGATGCAGAGCAACACACACACACACACACACACACACACACACACACACACACACATTGCCCCACTGTCACAGACGACACAACTGTCATTCTCAAAGTACTGGCACGAGTAGAATCAGACTTGCTGAGGTTAAATAATTGATTGATGGAATGAATATGAAACTGCTGCATGTGAACTTTATATGGATGAAATCATCCGCTTGTTTGCGTTATATCAAGTGTCACATTTAACCCTTTAAAAACCTCAGCTTTGGTTCAACTACCCATAGCTGACTCTCTACATACTCATGTATTGTTTCAAAGTGTTTTGTCGTCTATCTGAGGAAACCATTGGTTGAGGTTCATCAACTCACCGTCTTGACAACATTGCATCTTGAGTATTTCAATACCAATGGGACTGAAGATGACCATTCTTCCCATTGATGTTAATTCAAGCCGGACATGGTTAAAAGTTGCAGGGTCATTTGACCTGAATAAAGCAGCTGTTTACGCAGAGTTAGAGTCAGGGTTAGGGTTAGGTTTAGTCCCAATCCAGAGAAATCCTGTTTGTTTCTGGATGCTACTGTCTATTGTCCATTTCTGGGTTCAGCATCCTGTGCTGTGCTCCAAAGTCTCTTTGAATCTGGTTACTCTTCACATTAACATACCTGGGCAATTGGATTACAGTGCAAAGCGCAAGTTTAAGAGACGCCCATAATGCATTGTGATCCTATCGGTCAAATCAGCTGATGAATGTGGTCTGAGCCCCTCATAGACAGGGTTCGTCTTGTAGTCATCATTAATCGCTGGTACGTGATCTTGAACCACGGTCGAGGTGTCTGTTATAGGGTCGTAGCCCAAGAGACACGTCTTCATCACAGCATGAAAATATCCAAGAATCCATTCCTGCCTGGTTCCCTGCTTTTTGCACAAATGCGTGCAGACCGTTTTCATGCCGTCTGAAATCCACCAGAGCTGGCATCTGGCCTCACACTGCATTCCTTAACCTCTCGATGCGGCTGCCATTGTCGTCAGCGTGGCCATAATACTAAACCACAGTGACAGCAGGTGCCAACACTGAGCGCACAAATGTTTCGCTGGGACAAGCGTGTTACGGAGGAGGCCCTATAATCTCTGCGTGATAAATGTTAAAACACTAAAGCAAACAAATGGATCCACGAACCAAAGGGAACCCACTGACTAAGCAAAGCGGGGGGGAGATTTAGCGCCTGTGCTAACACAGCTAGCTTTGCAGAAGGAGGCGCTCTGTTTGTCTAAATGTCAGGCGTGTTGATTCTGGTATTCAGCGCGGGACATGGCAGCGCGGGTCACGGACCTGGAGGGATGGGGAGAGATCAGAGGGATGGCTCTGACTGAAGGGAGCGAGCGAGCGAGCGGGGGAGCGAGCGATGATGGAGGGAGGGAGACGAGGAGACATGATGCACAGTGTCAGAGGAATGTGGAGGATTGATGGGTAAATGTATAAACGAATGAGTCGAAGGGGTGAAAGTCGGCAGAGGCCGGGGAGCGGGGGCCCAAAGTGGAAAGAGCTTATGTCTCACATGTGTAGGACAGTTGTTCCACCTTGCTGTGGTTAAGAGTAGGTCAAGTAGCAATGATGCTTAGTGCAGAGGAGGAGGGGATCGGCCACGCGATGGTGAAAATGGGAGCAATGGGCTGAAATGGAAAGAGGCGGGCGGAGAGCAGGGGGGGGGGGGGGTGGGTGGGCAAGGAGGATGGATAAATCTGGAGCTGGGGAAATGAAAAGCTGCAACGCACCGTGCCTAAGTGAGGCCACGACTTCGGAGATGCAGGGAGGGGACGGAGAGGGTCAATCAGAGATGCAGGGTGAAAAGGGGGTAAGATGGATGAGGGGAGGGAGAGTGACAGAGGGAGAGAGAGAATGACAGAGGAGGAGAGAGAGAGAGAGGGAGTGGGGGGTGGCGGTGTAGGGGGGCGGGGGGGGGTTGCTGCAGCGGGGTCCTGGCGGTGGGGCGATAGCGTGACTGAGAGGAAAGTGCACTGCCGTGTGTGTAATGCTCTCAAGACGGATATTAAGACACGCTGCCCGGCTCACACAGTCACTGCCCCCTCTCTCTCCCCTCTTCTCCTTTACTCTCTCTCTCTCCTCCATTCTGCTCCCTCTCTCGCTCCCTCCGTCTCCACTAATGATCCTCGCATCCTGCCACACTGGCGGGCTGAGTGATGCCCACTGACAGTCGCACTCAGGCAGAAACACTGCAGCCCCCCTTCCAGGAGCACTGTCACACACACACACACACACACACACACACACACACACGTGCACGCACACACGCACACACTTACAGTACACCATATAGAGGTGTGCCACTCTCTCACATACATGCTCCTGACAGACGTGTATGTGATTATGTGACCATCACCCTCCACAAACACACACACACACGTGCGCAAACACACACACACACACACACACACACACACACACACACACACAGAACACTATACAGAGGTGTGCCCCTTTCTCACATACACATATCAGCTCATGCAAAGCTACTGACAGATGTGTATGTATATATATATATATATATAGATACAGATATGTGTGTGTGAGAATGTGACCATCACCCTCCACACACACACACACAAACACACACACACACACACATACACACACAGNCAGATGTGTGTGAGTATGTGACCATCACCCTCCACACACACGCAAACACACACAAACACACACACGCACACGCACACATACACACATACAGTACACCATATAGAGGTGTGACACTCTCTCACATACATGTATCAGCTCATACAAAGCTTCTGACAGACGTGTGACTGTGTGTGTGTGTCACCCTCCACACACACACACACACACACACACACACACACACACACACACACACACACACACACACACACACACACACACAGGACCTATCAGTGAGGCTCACAGTCGCACACTTCCTGTAAATATGCCTCCATCCAGCTGCATCTGCCTTGAGGAATGTTCATGTGATGGATAGATGTGGGCCACTGAGGTAATCACTGGGTGCAGCTCACCTCAACGATGCTGCATGTGTCTCTTTTGGCCCCTGAGCGCCGCCACAAACACAGCTGTAATAGTGGACATGGTAAAAATGAGAGGGCAGTATAAAAATCTGAATTGCACGATGCAGCTTTTGTTCAGAGTGGGTAGAGAAAACAGATTGCAATGGGGGAAAAACATCCACTTCCTGTTTCGGGTTGTTTGTGCAGGTACAGCGGCAGAGTCACAGATTAGTCATTCAATGCGATGCAGAGGTAATCTGCTTAATGTTTGCAATTTAGATGACAGAATTAGACAAACGGTGATAAATGCAAGGAGGTATTATGTCGACAGCCGTGTGAAATATCCGAAACCTCAGTGCTGCTCTCTCTTTGCGATTTCTCTCTCAGTGCTTGGGTTTGGTTTCTTGTTCTTTCCACGTTGAATAGCAGTCAAAGGATCACGAGTGAGTGCCCAGGATAAGTGGCTTGCCATTGTGTGGATTATGAATCGTGATATTTCAATGATTTGGAATTTGTAGGTTAGAAGAAAAACTGCAACAAACCCTTATTTAAATACAGAATTGAAACCTTTCCTTTATTTATTGTTTTTGCCTGATCCACGTCAGAGGAGGATATTCAGAGTTTTGGAGTTTCCATATAATACCATGTATCTGAAAGGTACAGTGAGTGGGATATGGTGACCTCTAGTCGTGGGGTCGCTTGAATACCCATCACCCCTCCCTTCCCTTCCACGATTTCAGCCGAACCTTTGGTGACCTTCACTTTCTCATTGAAATGAAAAATAGTTTAGTTTGACTATTTTGGGCTGCAGTAAAAACATGGCTCCCTCCATGGAGGGAACCCACTCCCAATTTATACGATAAAGGAAAACCCTCGATTTGTACATTTAAATGATCACACAGGAATGAAAACATCAGTCGAAAGAAATGGAAATGTAGTTGGAATCTTACACGATTCAACCTTTAAAATTCCCAGCTCGAAATGAATTCCTTGTCACGTCTTCAGAGCAAGTTGTAGAGAAATTGGCGGACGCTCTGTAATTTCAATCATGGGATCGAGCATGTATGAGGATCCATGCCAGGTCACGACGGTGTCTGACCCGTAATGACAGCGTCAATGCTGCTTTAATGAAGTCTCATGAGTTTGCTGATGACACAGTTCAGCTCAGTCCCACCACATATGACGACATTGTGTGGATATCGTCTGGACATGGACAGATAATAAGGAAACACAAGAATCAGTTACGCTTGTCTGTCCATTCATGGTTTAAAGGTTCAGTGTGTATGATTTGGTGACATCAAAAGGTAAGAACCTGTATGGTAGACTTCAATCATCATTGAAACTCAAGAGATGTTGTTCGTCCACTTTTGCTACTGTCAAAACATGGTGGCCCCTGTAGAGAGGACCCCCTCCTCATGTAAATATACATTGATGGTCTCATTCAAGGGGAATTAAAAAAAACAACAACATTTAAGTGATTCTTAATTTATGAAAATGTCAGTTTGTGATTGTTTTGTAATATTTCTAGAAGTTACAAAAATGACCAAAATCTTACACACTGCACCTTTAATGATGAAAGAAAAATGTTCTTACCATTATTATTGGAAAATCATGAAATCCAGCTGCAATCACATGATGTTGTGACAATCTTATTTCAACCCATCATGCACATTTTCATAAACAAATGTTTTGCACAACAATTCTGTAAATTGGTCTCTGTATCCTCCATATATCAACGCTTCCATATATAATCAGAGCCCCTGCTGTCTCCACCCCTCCCTTCCCTTTCTCCTTTCCATATGTCTCACTGTGAGGCACCTTCCATTTTCCCGCCTTAATCCAACCGATCCAAACAGAGGCCCCAATCCTGACTGCCGAGAAGAGGTTAGGAATTAGGTCAACAGCATCTCACTCCTCTAATTAGACGCTGCCACAGTGTATGCATGTCTGTGCGTTAGTGTGTGTGTGTGTGTGTGTGTGTGTGTGTGTGTGTGTGTGTGTGTGTGCGTATGGATGCGTCCACACACACTGGGTGTTCCTAATCCCAAGGTGGCCTCTATGGTAACGGAGAGACCATGGGAAGACGCGTAACAGCCTGCATTCTTGTTCCTCGGCACATGTTTGCGAAAAAAATTGAACAGACGTCAGAACATAACACAGGAGAGAGGTGAAGAAGTCTCGTTATAGAGAAAAAAAAATAAGGGTTGGAGTCAAAATTATTTGGCATTCACTCCCAGAGCAACTCACGGCAAAGGAGGTGGGGTCAATTTTCTGGTTAGCCTGTTAGCATGAATGTTGCATGTTGTGAAGTTGTATATATATTTTTTATAACTTAGGACAGATATCAACAATTTTCTTCCCGACTGGCAAGACTTGAGATGAGGGAGCTTCTCCTGATTCAGGGCAAAGATGAGATGTTTCCATGGTTACCATGGTAATGGACATTGTGCTCCACAGTGTTGTTGTCATTGTCCTCCTCCTGATTTCAGAGTTGATGCCCATGGTGACACGTCCGTAAAGACAAAGAAGTCAGACAGGAAGATGAGTTCATTTCAGCCTTTTATAGTCAGGTTTGCCTGGCGTCGAAAATCCAGGGTTTTCCCAATGACTCTGATGGTAAAGAGGCTTCGCTGCCATTCTCAAAGCTCCAGCTGAGGGTGAACTTTGACCTCCATGTCCTGCGTTACAATCAGGTTAAGGCTCATCCCATCAGTGAGCTGCATCTGCAGCTTCTCTGTGGCGGTCGACGGCATTTAAGGTGAACAAGCTCCTCACCTGGCTCTGCAGAGCCCTGTGGCTTCGCACCGGCCTCTTCCTAAGATGTTTCCACGTGGGGGGGCGCAGGGAAGACATAGCATCTTCTGCAATTTTAATGCCCCGGTCCTGCTTTTTTTTTGTTTATCTCCGGATGCGTCCGCGCCTTTAACATGACCGCGAATCTGAAGTGACCACGAAAAGCCAGCGTGAGTCATATTTTTTGAAGTTTTCATCCCCCCGAAATCTGCTGTACGTCAGCTCAGCGGGGTGAGTGTGCAAAGGGCAAGGGGGTAAACAATCGCGAGGAGAGAGGACGAGGGATCATGTAGACATTTTTTTCCTTTTCACTGTGTGTGTGTGTGTGTGTGTGTGTGGGTGTGTGTGTGCGTGTGCGAGGGGAGCGGGAGGAAGGGGTATAGCGGCGGCGGGCTAGTCTTAATTAAGCTTTCAGGAGGCTCTTAAAAGGTCATGGCATGCCTGTGAACCCCCCCCCCACCTCTGCCTCTGAACCCCCCCCCCCCCGCCCCACCATCACTACTGCTGCTGCACCCCACCGAAATTTCCCTCCCTCCCTCCCTCCCTCCCTCCCTCACCTCCCCATTGCGATCTATCCAGTCATCAGCCCCCCATCTGTGCACATTAGCCATTCATGAACACACTCATTAGGGTGGGAGTTTGAAGCGTTTGTGTTCACTAGTCTGCGGCTGGAGCGTGGCGATTAATATTTCAGCGTCTCCCGTCGAGGAGCTAAGAGCAAGGTTGGCCCTCTTAGGCTGGAGAAAGAGAGAGAGTGCTTCAGCCCCCCCCTCCCCACCTCACCCATTGCCCAACTCCCCCGCCGCCCCACCCCTCTGCCCTCACATTGCACCACAACTTACAATACGCTGCCCCCCCCCCCCACCCGCCCCTCCTCAATTTGCGAACACACTGTGTTTGGATGCATATTTCTGTGCCCACACACATTCTTCACAAGACCCCTAACTCAAACTGACTTAATTGGGCTCTTTTTGTTTCAGGAATCAGGGGGGGAGGGGGAGGGAGGAGGGAGGGAGGGGGAAATCACCCCCCCCCCCCCGGGGATCCCCCCCCCCCCCCCTTCTCTCTCTCTCCATCCTCCCGTGTTCCAGGGTGTCTGTCTCTCTCTGTCTCCTCCTATATGAACTTGTATTGAATCGGTTAGGGTGGTGAGGTGTGGTGGGTGGGATTTTTTTCTTTTACAGCACACACACACACACACACACACACACACACACACACACACACACACACACAGTGTTCATTCACACTAATCAATACATTCCTTCATATATATACACCACGTACTTAAAATATAAGAGTCTGAGGCAGCCATGCAGGAGTATCATGGGTTTATCAGGCTGTCGATACGGTGCAGCGCTGCTCCTGAATACACAAACCACTTTGACCCTACAGGAGCTGAGGCTCCTCCTTCACCTTGATTTTTTACAAGCATTCACATTCTGAGCCCATGTGCTCTCTGATATGGATTCAACTTTGTGTCTCCATCTGGATTCACGTCTACTGTGTACGGCTTTAAAATGCAGGTCGTGTTCAGCAGAAAACCAATGCATATTCACTGTCATTTATCGTTTGTTTTTGTTTTTTTTGCACGTCATTATAATTTCATTCATCTGAATGAATCCTGTTCTGTTTAGCATTTCAGCAACCATTTAAAAAAAGTCACGGTGGAGACCCTCTCCTTCCTTTTGACCAAACTAAAAAAAAAAACAGGTGCTGAAGGACAAGGGTCCAGACCAATGTGTCAAAACTTCAACCAAAAATAGGTTTTGCATAGCTACTTTTTGACAAGTTGCAGGAAGTTGAGACAGCATACAACAATAGAGGAGGAGGAGGGAGCCGCAGGTATGAATGTGTAGAGTCTCCCATGATATGTATTCGTGCAATGGGAGGGTGCAGTGGTGTCATCTGCCTTTATATACAATCCCATATCATCTGTGCGAACATGAAAGCTTACAGCATGTATGAAACGAGAGGAGCTTGTCTCCAGCTAACTCACTGTATTCACATTGTTTGGTCAGTGGTCGAATACTGACTGACTGAAAAGGGTCATATCAGCATCTTTTATCGTGGAGTCCCCACACATTGTTAAATACAATGACAGCAGTGATCTAAAGTGGATTTGTGAAGTTATTATTACATATGTGGTTCTTGCATGGGGCAGCTGTGGCTGAGGGGGTTAGAGGAGCTGTCCTCTGACCAGAGGGTCGGGGGTTTGATTCCCAACTCCCCCCTACTCCGTATGCGGAGGTGTCCTTGGGCAAGACACTGAATGTAAAGCGCTTTGAGGGGTCTCCAAGACGTGATAAAGCGCTATGTTACTGCAGACCATGTTAATATATTGTATATAATGTCGACTCTTGGCTCCTGCATGAGAATGACACATAAGTTGAGAATTAAAACTTCAAAACTAATTCAATTAATAAAGACTATAATCACAGAGAGATGTGGCGGCTAAGAGGAGATCCTTTTAGCTGTTTGCCAAAGCTTGAAACGTTGTCAATCACGCATGGCTGCTCTCGACAGCTCCATTAACAGGTAGCATTTATAGCCATCATTCACCGTCAAATCAGTATTTTAGAGTCGTCCTGTCGCGCAACGCAAATGTGGATGGCAAAGTCCAGGGAGTGATTTAAAAAAAAAAAAAAAAAATCAAAACAAAGAAGAAGTGAAGATAAGTGGATGAGAGGAGTTTTGTTTTGCGCCGATGCCAAGAGCACGTTTTTTTTTATTTTTATAAACTCCTCGTCTAGACGCTGGCTGGAGGTGAAGGTCAAGGTTGATTAGGCGGAGGCACAGTTAGCGAGAGCATTGCCTCCACATAGTCTCAGTGAATCCTCTGTGCGCTCTTCAAAACGAGCCCCCACGTTTAAAGGCACTCTTTGACTCTCCTTTGTTCCCACGTCGTCTTTATGTTCCTCGTTCACCTCTGCCACCCGGCCCCCCCCCTGCCCCCCGGGCCCCCCCCCCCAGCACACCCATCCGCCCCCCCCCCCGTCCGCCACCCTCGGCTTTCTGTTTTCCACTCTCCATCTTCATCCATATGTGAATAAGCGGCATAATATATGGGCTGTGCGTGAGTAAGTGGAGGTCTGCGGGCTGAAGTGCAGCATGTGGGTCGGCATTCGTGGGGAGCCGTGGTCGGTGTGGCGCACACTGATGGCTAATGAAGTTCCATTGCACCTCCGCAGCCCTATTAAACTGCTGCCCCCTACCTCTACCCACTTCACCCCCCACCTCTTGCCTTGTTTCTCCCCGAGGGAGAGAGTTGGCAGGGAGCGGAGCCGGCTGCTATGGCAACAACAAGGAACCCTCCCTCTCCCACAGGTCTCCTTAGCAACTGGTAGCTTGGCATTGCAGTAATGAGTGTGCCCGATGTGCCAGGCTTTGTGTCATGTTGGCGTGTGTGTGTGTGTGTGTGTTTGTGTGTGCAATGTGAGAGAGAGTGAGCGAGTGTGCACATGTGTGTGTCTGTGTGTGTGTGTGTGTGTGTGCGGTTTATCATGTGTGTGGCTGTTTTGCCAATTTAGGTGTGAGTTGAAACGTGTGACGACAAAAGAGATGTGGAGGCACTTCTTGGTGCCGTTCCAAAAAATTGTGAAGCTCATTTTATTAAAATGTAACTGGCAGATGAGTGACTCTACTTATCTTTTTCTCCGTCTGTGTGTGTGTGTGTGTGTGTGTGTGTGTGTGTGTGTGTGTGTGTGTGTGTGTGTGTGTGTGTGTGTGTGTGTGTGTGTGTGTGTGTCCTCCAGATGTGTGTTTGTGTTGCGGGTGGATTTGCACATTATTTCTTCGTCTCTATGATTGCGGTCATTCTTCTCTGTACTGTGAAATTGAAACAATTAAAGGGACAATCTGATGAATTTTGCATGCCGCGTGCATGGCTGCCTATGAGTTTCCTGCTCGGCTGAAATTAAATTAAACGGTGAGAATGATGTTTATTAAAGTGTGATCAGAGGTGTGCACTGACCTTTAGAATGCGGGAAATGAGATTCTCATTGTTATGAATGAGATTACGCGGAGGCCGAGTGCAGGCCTGCATTGATTCCATTGTTGGCCCTCAGTTTCTTTGTGTATGGCAGAGGGAGGTTTCAATATAATCAACTCCACACTGTGCCTGTTGGCCATTAAATGGACCGATACACAAATATAGACACGCAGGCTCTCGCATAAATGCAGATGGACTCATGCGCGCTCGCACACATGCACATCTTTGCTGATCTTGTAAAAAAACAGAACACAAAAAAAAAGCTGTAAAAGACTCTCCAGAAATGTGTTGGTCTCGAACAAAGGCATGGCAAGCCCAGTGGAAAATGTTAGTTTGCTCCCTAGACGAGGTGTGAAGTGCGAGCAG
Source organism: Chascanopsetta lugubris (assembly GCA_016785325.1). Taxonomy (NCBI): domain Eukaryota; kingdom Metazoa; phylum Chordata; class Actinopteri; order Pleuronectiformes; family Bothidae; genus Chascanopsetta; species Chascanopsetta lugubris. The sequence goes on along the minus strand of JAFBJT010110048.1, from coordinate 46,587 downwards.
GCGGCTGGCCCCACAGGTGGCCCAGCCCAAACACCTGTTGTGTGAATCCTCAGTGGGAGGGCGTGAGCTCTGCCTACCTCGCACGTCCCCGGTGGAAAAATCCAGATTTAATGCTACGACCGTGGCACATGCCCGCTCGTTTGGCCCCATCCGCTCCGAGGCTCCCCCTCGTTTTGCGCGTGGGCGTCAGACGTGATGCCCAGATCGTGTCCCCACCGGAAACGCTCAGCTGTCCCTGGCATCGGCCGGGTGGATTTTCCGATCCCCTATCCGGGTCTCAGATGCTCCGCTAAGCTGTCAGTATCTATTTTTATCCGGCAAAGCTGCGGCAGCCCTTCTTTATCCCGCACCCTGCCACCCCGATGCCAGCTCTACCCTTGGCGCCGGGGTGGGCACGGCTGATGACTCGCCAGCCATTGGCTGCAATTAGTGCACAGTCAGGCAGGAATCCCCTACCAACTCCATTACTCCCCTCTCCACAGCCACTTCCTGTTCGGAGGCGAACAGACTCACTGTAGCACTTGCTTTCCGTTTTAAGCCTTTTTATAAATGGCACTACTGCAGTGTTGGAATAATGGGGTCGAACACAGAGCACCTTTCGCAGTACTTGAATCACTCTACTGTGCAAACTCGGTCTATTCGAGTACAATGGCAGCCGAGGGAGTGCGCGTTTGAATTGTGCTTGTTCAGATTTGTGTTGAGATTAAAGTTCCACTGTGTAAGATTTGGTGACATCTATTGGTGCAGTTATACATATTGTATCGCTCACCTCACCCTTCTCTTTTCCAGCATGCAGGAAAACCTATGGTGGCCTTCAGTTGCCAATAAAGCTCCGAAGATGTTCAGAATGTGGGCTCCGGGTTACTGAAAAAACATGGAGGACGCACTCCTGATCTAAATATACATTAAAGGGCACATTTTGGGGTCATGTGAAAAGAATGTTATACACTCAGGTGATTGTACAATGGTACAGATCTACAGATGGAAGTGACAACGCTGCACCTTTAAGTGAAAGTTGGGTTTGTGATATTTCTTCGTCATGATCCGGTCAGAAATGAAGTTTTTGTCAGCTGTATTTATTCAGCAATAAATTACTAATGCCGCCAATCCTCAGGGATCCCACAGTGATACACGCAGATAGATGCTAACTCCTAATCCCAGGTTTATCTTTCTCTCCGACGAGGGCTTTAATGCGCAGTGCAGTCGTGACCACTGCTGCGGAGGCGATGATGACATGTGGCGGGAAAGTAACTATTTCTCACCTCCTCTAATAAAAGAGACTCCTTTTTAATCTTTTCAATTTGATTGTATTCCAAAAACAGGCCTGCGTGTCTGCCCATCTGTCTCTCCTAAAGAAGTCTCCTAAAGGGATTTTAATCATCTGACTCCAGGCTTCTCAGGCAAATAGCTACATCTCTCTCTCTCCCTCTCTCTTTCCGCTCCACATTCTCTCCCTTTCCCTCCCTCCCTCCCTCCCTCTTCCTCTCATGCACAATCTCCACTTTTCTGTCTTGTAGTTACTGTCTCTCTTGTCTTCTCCCACTTCCCGATACTCCTTATCATCCTTGCTCCTTTGTGCCGTATCCGTGCAGCCATTAGGCTCCTCGGTCCCTCCTCAATCCCCCCCCCCCCAATCAGACACATGAGATTCCCACAACCCTGTCCCTATTAATCCACATGGCTCTAAATTCTTTATTTCCCTTCAAAGGGACAGCGAGAGCCGTGACATCAATCATGGAAAGCGAATATTTAGTCGGCGCTAATTTCCACCAATAGCCTGGAGACAGGCTTAGCTGACAAAACTCATTCCTGTGCTAAACAAAACTGCTTGTGTTGAAATCTCCCCCTCCCCCTGATCCCTCCTGCCTTCTTGCACAGGCGAACGCGGCATCACAATAAACACAGTTAGCGCTTCTGTAACTCCCCCTTGATTCGGGCTTATCAAATGAATGTGCACCATAGAGGGATACCCTTTGACAATACATAATGGCTCCATTCTGCATGAAATGGTTTGGTAATACCAGTCGAGTGTGGCAAACGGCTTTACCCGGTGCCACTACAAGAACAGCTGCTGTGTTCTTAGCTGGGCAGCCGCGCCACTCTGCTTCACCCTTGAGGTTGTTTGAATCGGGTGAGTGGTTTCTTTTTTTTTTTGCCAGTTCCCAGACCCCACTCGCACTCCCTCGTTCCTCACTCAGTTCTGTTTGAATGAGTGCACATTGGCCACAAGATGGGACCTATAAACTGTCTGACCTGTTTCCTCGCCCCTTTCTCTGTGTGGGTGTGTGTGTGTGTGTGTATGTGTGTGTGTGAGAGAGAGAGAGCGAGAGAGAGCGGGAAAAACTGGGTTCAGTTGGTGCGGGGGGCTAATAGAGGGGGATGGGGCAAGTGGGGGGCATTTTGAGGGCACCCCTTTGTGTGGTTCGGAGGGGCCCCCTTGCAGTACCTTTATTCTTCCCACCCACAGGCCCCTCCACCTCCTGCTGCATCCCCTTACACAGCTATCCCCTTACCCAGCTGCCCCCCCCCCCCCCCTCCTTCCTCATGCCAATCTGCCCCCCCCCCCCCAGATGAGTCATTGGGCCCACAACAACAACACCTTTACCCAACACTCAACTCCCAGTGCAGGAAACAGAGGGTAGTGTTGGATGCCAAAGCAGTTTGGAAGCAAAATCACTTGTATATAGTATTTCTGATCGATCTTGGCCTCATAATGTGGCTGGATTGTGTAGTTAGCTGAACTTTGATGTGTACTAAGCCTGGGCGCTGATAGCCATTAAACTCCATTGATTCCCAGCTCTAAATAGGCCTCTGAATCAAAGTGAGTTTACATGGAAACAGGGTGGCGGCGAGAGTAGAGCAAATTGATTGTTTTTGTAAGATTCCCGAGATCCAAATGAATGGTTCTTAAAGAGGTTATTATGGATGGATACCGAAAACCTGTTTCTACTCATCAACAAATAATGAGCTGTAATCTGTGGGATCAAAAAACAAAGGCTGACAGTTCTGCCTTTTTGCTTTCAACACTCCTTCCTGGAGCCAACATAAACCCTTCTGTCTTCTTCGTCCAGAGTGTCAACTTATCAGATATGTTTGAAAAGGTCCTTAATCTGATGATAAAGCAGCCAGTCCACTATCTAAACATCTAAATCTGCTATTAGGGTGTTTTAGGTCTTAAAGCTGCAGCGTGTAAGATGTTTGTCATTTTTGTCATTTCCGCTGGTCGAAAAAAATATCACAAATCAATTTCATACTGACATTTTCATAATAACCCAAATGTGTTTTTGTTCCCATTCCCCTAAATGAGCCCATTAATCTATATTTACACGAGGAGCAGGACCTCCTCACAGTAGCCGAGTGTGGACGTACTAAACATCTACTGAGTCGTAAGGACAGCTATCATAGGTTCTACTGCATGTGTGGGAGGGTGAGGGTGAGGTGATGGATACAACATGCAACTTCACCACTAGATGTCACCAAATCTTACACACAACACCTTTAATGAGAGTTGGACCAAAGCTGATTTTGTTTCAAACTGCCTTCACCTTAACTGACTGATTTTTCCACACTCTATTATCTTCAGCTAATTTCACTTTAAAAACTCTCGCTCTGATTTAGCTGTTTGCAGATTGACGAGTACGGATGCCTCTGATGACAAAACAAAAGAGTTGCACAGCCACTTATGACTCTGTCTGTTCTCTTCAGCATTATGGGACCAGGCAGAGCATCTCTGTGCACAAGCCCTGCCGCTGCTTCATTCATTATTTAGAAGGCCTCTCCACTAGGTCCATTGTATTAAAGGGGTATGATTTGAATAGGAAGTAGCTTCCCGGACCCAGGCGTGTGATGTGTGTGTTCCTCCGTCATTGTGCGTTTCTGTGGGCCTCATCCGTCTGCCTCTGCAAGCCAGGGGGGCTGAAAGAGAATTTCCATTTTATGAATATTTAAAACATAATAAAGTTTTCAATTTTATTCTATTCAGCCCTCAGGGGTGGAAATGTGGCAAAGGCAACCCTCAAGGACGGCACACAGCACAACGGTAGTCGGTGCTGCGGAGGCTTCAGAAATATGGTTTACATCAATCAGCTCAGCACCTTAGAAATCATCTATTAAAATACACACAAACATTGGCACTGGTTTAATGCTGAAAGGGTTTTTATAGTGTTCCTGTTTCCCACAGCTCAAACTCCCCTAATGCTGCATTGCTATTGGATCATAGCATATCCAGGCGGCCCGCTGTGTCCGTGCTGACCTGGCATGGCTCTCGGTGAGACACCCAGCTGGGAGTGCCCCTGAATCAACTTGGGATTAGCCCAGGATTGTCTGGGATTACTCTGGGATGGAGAGGGATTAGCAGTGACTGCCTGTTTCAGGGGCGTGAGGGCCACGGGATGGCCAAATTGCCCCTGACTCAGACTCAGGGAACAGGAGGTGAACCACACCCACCGTGGAACCACCTGCAACCCCGGGCTATTCTTAGATACTGAAACACACAAACAGGATGGCAACGGAGGGGGAAAAAAATATGGCGGCGAAATGCGTGACCGGAAGCCAACAGTGAGCGAGCGAGTGAGGATGATGATGATGATGCCGTCACTGTGGCTGACCACCATCTGAAATCTCTCAAATCTCTGTAGCAGGTGGATTCATCAGTTTAAGAGGGTTTGGGATGATGACAAATCCCTCCAAGTTCACTGGGGCTGCTCTTTCCTCGCGCGGGGGATAAATCGTGATTTGAATCAGACAGGTCACACAGAGTTACAAAACGCGAAGTGCTTCGCCTCTCAGAGAGATGCCCCATTTGCAAAGCGACAGTGGTGGAATGGCACCAAGGCTCACATATGTTTCAATTCAGGCATGCACGGGACTTGATGGGGATGATTTGGAGTGGTATGATAAGGTGGATGATCCAGCCAGAGTGAGACGGGGAGTTGGCGCGGCACGTAGAGATGCCGTCAGAAGCAGGGAGCGGGCATCCCCTGCGGACCTGCACTGCCGAGATGAAAGGCTGTTTAGTGTTGGAGCAGCGGCATCAAACAACCGCCTCCTCTTGCATCCTTCCTACCATCCCCCACTCTCTCCCCTGTCGTCTCCCTCTCTTTCTATCTGTCTCCCTCTCTCTCTCTCTCTCTCTCTCTCTCTCTCTCTCACACACACACCACAATATAATGTAGCCCTCCACATTTTGCGCGTTTACCTGGTTGCCATGGTTACCCCGTACCCGGAGGTGTCACAGCCAGATAACCCAAGGAGGCATTCACAGATCACCTGAATGCCGCTCGCCTCCCGTTTGTGTGCTCCGCCGCGATTTGATTTATTTGTTTCTTGCCGCGCTGTTCAGCGTGAATACAAATAATCTGCGACATGATGGAGATGGTGGAAGCGTGAGTGCCCTGCAATCTGAAACAATCTATTGTGCCACTGTATTCCATAACCACAGGAAGTGCTTTAGATTTGATATTTTCCTGCTCAAGCATTCAAATGCTCAAGCCCCCCCACCCCCACCCCCCTTCACACACACACACACAAACACACAGGAATCAGAATGGCACTAATGGCAAGTATGGAACTATCAGCATCCAGTGTGTCTTGAGATGTAAATCATGATAAAATGTAAAAAAATCTTTGAATTACTTATTCAGTGACGATACGTGGCGGTGTTGAAGATAATGGGAAAGTAATTGGTGACACACTATATAATTGAAGACACAGAGACTGAAAGCAGAGGTGGAAAATGACTCTTGAAAGAAAAAAATATCAAGACAAGTGGAAATATGTAAAGCACAGTGTCAAGAGAGAGAGGAAGTGATGAAGACAAAACAAGGGAGGGAAAGGGAGATAGGGAGAGAAGGTGGATGGCGGTGGAGGTTGGGAGACATCCATTAGCCTTGCTTGCTCCTGGCTCAATCTTGTGATACATCCCCCCCTTATTCAAGCTACCAGAGCAAAAGAGACAAGGCTGGCACCGAGCCAGGCTGGCACCGACTTCAAACATACAGTACACTCAACCACAGCGGCTTACATCAGCCCTGGCTGAAAGGAGAAGTAGAGGAGGACAGATGGATTGATGGAAATTAAAGTGGGAGGATTGACGCACGTAAGGAGAGTGTCTGGAGACTCTGAGGGTTTACAGGGTCTTGCTCCGTGTCCGCTGTAGCCGTCCTTTGGACCGGATTTTGTTTTTGAAATTGCCTTTACTTTCCTGACAACTGTGTTGACACTGATTACATAGTGGGCTGAATATTTAATTTGAGAAATCCAATAATAGTAATACAAGCAGCCTGATCATTTCACAGAATTTGTATACCCCTTGAATGATTAATAGGTAGTGTTTTGCATCATTGTTGATTTTTATATTTGATGTCAAAAATCATGGTTTGCTATGTAACTTACTAATTATACATACTAACTGCGTTCTTTTGATCTCTTCACAGAACTCCATCCGGCACAACCTGTCCCTTCACACGCGCTTCATTCGAGTGCAGAATGAAGGGACTGGCAAGAGTTCCTGGTGGATGCTGAACCCCGATGGAGGGAAAATGGGCAAGTCCCCGCGCCGGCGAGCCGTCTCCATGGACAACAACACCAAGTACCTAAAAAGCAAAGGCCGGATCCGAGGCAAGAGAGTTGGTCGTCCCGGGATCGGTTCAGGCTCGGCCGCGGTGGGGCTTCAGGGCTCCCCTGACCATGGTAGTCCACCACAGAAAGTCCTTTCAGGAGTAGGAGGTGCGACTGGGACCGATGGAGAGTTTGATGCCTGGACAGACCTCCATTCCAGGGCTAGTTCCTCAGCCTCGACTCTGAGTGGGCGTCTGTCACCCATACTCGCTGAGGAAGAACCTGAGGAACCGGAGGAGGGCGGCTTATCCTGTTCTACGTCCCCACACCTCTACCCCTCTCCGACCAGCGCCCGCTCGCCATCCATGGGAGCCGGGAACCGCTGTCCTCCCCTTGAGCAGCTGCCTCAGCTGGCTAACCTGGCAGGTGCCATCAGCCTGGATGAGCAGCTCCTGGAGGAGAGTTATCATCACCTTCACTCCCAGCAGCAGCAACACCAGCAGCATCCGGCTGTTGGGAGACTCAAGCAACAGACTCCTGTTTACCACTACAGCTCTGGAGTGAAGGGGCAGAGTTCATACGGTACAGGCGTCTATGGGACAACAGGCCTGGGGATGCTTCGTCACCACTCGCCCATGCAGACCATTCAGGAGAACAAGCCTGCCAGTTTCTCTGGGATCATGAGGGCATACTCAAGCACCAACGCCCTGCAGAGTTTGCTAACAGGGGTTCCAGCTGGGCAGCAATACTGTCCCAAGGACTTGATGCTCGGGCAGGAGAGGGAAAGCCATTCCATGATTGGTCAAGCCACCAATGGAGTCAGCTCCAACCATCACAGCCACCACTCTGGTCACCACAACGGCCACAGCCACAGTGGACCGCATAGTCATAGCCATAACAGAACTCACAGCCATACCCCGATTCATAATCACAACAGTGTGACCAACCACAACCACAATTCACCTCACAGCCTCGCTCACAACAGTCACAACCTCAACCAGGGCCATAATCCAACCCCTCCCCGGGCTGTAGCCTTGGCTCCGCGTGGCAACAGCAGTCAGCTGCAGACCTACAACCACAAAGCTCCATACCTGTACAGTCCCCCGTCACATGCGCACCTCCCTGCCTCTACCACACTCCCTCCCAACCCAGCCGGTATGCTCGGAATGCCCCAGGACTCCTGTCATGTGGCCGCCGCCCCGCACCCACATCCACGGCACAGCCATTACCCCGAGCCCCAACACCAAGGCATGACACATGGTACCTACCATCATGGCCAGGGGATGGGGAATGGAAGCATTGTCGGTAGCAACTATCATAGCTATCACCAACCTCACATCCACGAGAGACTACCAGCCGATTTGGACATTGACGTGTTCCATGGTAGCTTGGACTGCGATATGGAGTCCATCCTCCTCCATGACATTATGGACTCTGGGGAGGAGATGGACTTCAACTTTGACTGCTCCCTAGCCCAGGGCGTGGGCATCGGCATGGGTATGGGCATGGGTGTGACCATGGGTATGGGAATGGGGATGAGCAGTCTGGCCAGTCCACAGCAAGCCCACAGCAACCAGAGCTGGGTGCCTGGCTGAAGTCACTGTCGACACATCCCAGACAGAACAACCACAGCCCATGAAGCACTGTGCTCAAATGTGACACTCCTGACTTGACACAGAGACTATACGACCAACAGCTCCGTCTCTCTTTGTTGCCCTGACGGTTACTCTGTCGCCCACTATCCTCCTTTTTACCCCCCTCCCCTCCAAGAGATCTAGTTCATGTCACGTTTGATCTTTCCTCGTACTTGCTATACTGTGATGACAATCTCTCAGCTGTGATTGCCCGACATCGCTTCTCATCTCACCATGAGAACTGAACTCTCAATGCACTTTATTGCAAGTGGGTCACATCTCACAGTGCAACACGTTCACAGAGCAGCTCAGGCAGAGCTCGGCATGTTTTGTAAAGGTGGCGACGGGATTTGATCAATGCTAATGTGGCAATCAAACGCTCATTTGATCAAATGTCAAATCTCGGCGGTGAATTAAAATCGGGCCCTTTCGTGTTCTTCTGGTGTCGTTGTCACTGGTGAGGACGATTTCTTTTGTTTGGAATATACCCTTAGTTAAATTTTTTTACATCTTTAGCAATTGTTCAATTTAACCCTGACTTGAGTGTTGGCGTGAAAGAACTCTCATTCGCATTTTCATCGGTTCTGATGAATCATCTTACATCAACAGTGCTGTTAATTACAGCTTGGTGCGCTCAGTCCCTGGCACTTCGACTTTTATTTGGATGCAGTATTTGTCAATGACCTTTTGCCATTGGTTGGAGAATATTGTCACTTCATCGTTAAAGAGATTCTTTCATTACTGGCCAGCTTGCAATTTGGTGAATTAAAATGTCATATCACCTTGTCTCACCTGTTCCTCTAATGCCACCCCCACCCCCCTTCCTTTATCTGCCTCCCTCTCTCTGCCTGCCAACGGAGACAAAGTGGCCATTTCTCACACCGAGCCATTAATGTGCTTTGATTGAAATTCAGCATCTTGCTTTTAATCTCCAAAGTGATGTGGCAGCGATGCGTCATTATTGAGAATCCACCGCGCCGTCCTCCCATCTCTCACCCCAGCCGTCCGGGCCGCCACTTGCCTCTCCAACTTAATGTGCCAAGAAAGCGAGACAAAACTGTGATTAACGCCGAGTCACTCTGCCTGCTGTCCTGCTCTGCGAAGGGCCAATGTCACTGTCCGCTTGCCTGCTCGCAGAGGGTACACGAAAACAAAGAAAAGATGGAGACGGGGATAGAACCGCTCTGGTGTCGCAGTGGGATCAGTCATCAGCCTCGGTTTTCGTGCTCAATGGGCATGTGTATGAAAACATGTAGTGTGCTCGTATTGTAAAT
>JAFBJT010110048.1:27121-34621 GCA_016785325.1 Chascanopsetta lugubris | reverse complement strand
CAGTGATACTGTTGTAGAGGCCGCCCTTGGAGCGAAAGGCTGGCTGGGGACACTGCTAACTGCTAACAGACAGACCCACCCAGGCAAGGCTCCCGGGTACAGATGTCCTTGAGCGCTTATGACGAATCAGCACTTTCTCACTCGCCAGCGAGCCGGGCGGCGGGAAAGAGAGAGAAAGTGCTCCATCTCTCCAAAAAATTCAATTGTTCCTAGAAATGATTAATACTCTGGTGTGGAAGGGCGGAGCTTGAGGTAAGGCCGCCAGAACAAGTGTCGAGACGCTTATACTCACAACAGCCGATTTAAAAGAAGATCTATTTTAGTAATCACCATAGTAACATGATTTTAAAGATGTCTGAGGGAAAAACAACAAAGGGGGGAATAATATAAAACGACTTGAAATAAAAACTCAACAATGGAGGTAAGTTAACATTTCCTTGTCTTGAAGTCAATGAGGTTTTTGAACAGCTTCTTAGTTACAGGCCTGAAATAAGGTCCAACGAGACTTTAACGTTATCATGTATAATATAAAACACATGCATTTTGGATGCTTGTATTGGCATTAGAAATGGTGGTTGCAATCAAAACCCCGTGTGAAAATCCCTTGGACTTTTCAGTGATGGGATCAGTGTGATGAGAATTACGAATCATTTCTTTCACACTAGTGATTATTATGATACAAAAAGACTTTTGGGGTCGGAACCAGCCCGTCTGAGGGTCCAATCCGGCCCACTGGGTTATGTGGAAAACTGTGCAGTTGGTTAGATTGGTTAGATTGAGACTTTTTTCGTTTCAATTTTGATGCAGGCTTTTCATTAAATTGACAACTGAATTTGTACATTTTGGCACTAAAACAAAGGGAAGAAGAAGAACATGGGAAGCCATCATTCTTTAATTTGGCTGGTTTGTCCCACTTGAGCTCAAATTGAACCGTGTGTGGCCCCTGAACTGAAATGACTTTGACACTCGTGCTTGAGACTAATGAAGGAACCTAGAGATCTAACAGAGAGGAAGTAAAATAAAAATAGTTTTTGGCAAACCAGTGAGTGAAAAGGTCAAACAGTGGAAGTGTATATCATATCTCTTGACAGGAAAAAAAATCCAACTCTGCAATGATTTGACTGTAACATGTTGTGGTGTTGTCGAGACGATGCCAAATGATCCTAAAGATTTTCCTCTAAATTGACTCCATATGGCGAAAGAGCTGAGACACCAGCAGACCACCAGGAACGGCTCTCTGCCGACTGAACTGCAGAATTTAGGGGTGACAAGTTGTAATTTTGAAGCCAAGTGGCAGCGGCATCACTTTCCCGCGACTGAGCCAAAGGATCAAAATGATTCAGTGCCAACGCAGAGCAATTTAAGATAATCAAAAACGGAGCGTGGTTCATTTTAATTGCTGCTAAAATAAGGGCCAGGGCAGTCTTTGTGTTCTGGGGGTTTCTAAGAATGTTATGCACAGATATGATTTGTATGAGAAGTGAAAAGACAGCCATGGTTCACAGGATCAAGGGTTTGAGACTATTTCTCATAGCAATGAATTCAAATGATGAGAAAGAAATCAAATGGCAGCAGCGGTAGTTTCTGCAAAGTCTGAAGAAGGATGCACAAGAGCTAATGGCTCAGAGAGTTTGACGTAACCCACAGAGAGTTTTACGAAAGTAGATGGAAGATAGCAGAAAGTAGACGACAACATAATAGATACTGGGCTCGTGAACAGAATGGTGATATTTCGATACAACAGATTAAATGCTACGATGCTTTGCTTTTAAACTTTAACTGCAGTTTAAAGGAGATCTACTCTCCTTGCTTACGGATTCACGCATTTTAACTTTTGATGACTTCTAGACGAGACTAACTGTTCCGAATATGCTGTTTTGCCAGCTCCTGTTTTCACTCTCCTGTATCACTCTGCAGAGCTCTTGCCCTAACTCCTGATTGGCCAACTGGTCGGCTCTCTTGTAATTGGTCACCTGCTCTGAGCTGATGTAGGAACTGTCCTGGACATTGACGTGCCAGATAATGACCTTCAAGTTAAAATGGTAAGTAAAAAGTGTTTTCTGTGATAAAGAGCGCCCCCTATGGTTGCAGAATGTAGAGATTTTTATCTAGACGCACCTCCTACTTAGACAAAACACCCACATAACCCACTAAAGAAGAGGAAAACATAGGAAAAGCACAATATGACTCTTCAGATATGTTACTACTTTTATACACAATGAATTAATATCAAAGTTCATCCATGACGTTCAGTCTCCATATCTTAAACCACAGGGAAGTCTTTGCATGGCGACCCGACGCCTTGAACCTTCCTCTCATTGCTGTAAACAAACTTTACCACCATTGGTAAACATTAATAACCTGGATTCAGTTTTTTTGTCTGCTGTTTGTCTCTGTATTAAAGCCCATGTCAATCAGTTTGGGTGGGATAGTTTTTAATCTTGGTGGAGAGGTTTTTCCTTTATCACTGCAACTTAATCACCCCTGGGGAATTCGCATATAGCTGGAGAACTTATTATTATTATTTTTTAATGAGCCACTTTGGTGCTTTTCATAATGCTTTGGGAAATCAGCGCATCAACTGTGCGATCCACCATTTCTTGTCAGTTCTAGTTAAAACTAGATTAAACATCTCACAAAGTTGATTAATCTGGTGCATATTCTGTTCGATAACAGTATTTAATATGAACACCTTCAAAAATGGAATTTTGTGAGTAGGCTCATTTTGAATTTGCAGGTGAGATTAAATTTTGTAAATTCATTCATCTTAGCTCTTTGGTAGTTCGTATAAAAAAATCAATCTACATGATGCATGTTTGGAGCGTTGGAGATGAAAGCAAGAAAACAAAAGAGTTGACCCATTTTACCTGAGTTTCCTCTTGAAAGCGAAGTTTGTTGTTTAGGGCGCTGGTTAACTAAGTAAATCCAGAGGGCACTTGTGCAAGATGCGAGTTTCCACCTCGCTCCATTTCTGTTCGGGTGCGGGAAGCTCACAGTGATGATGGTGGTGGTGGTGAGGGGAGGATCGATGAGATCTGTGTCCACTGATTGTTAAAGGAAATACTGACATCAGCCTGATGTACTTCTGTCATCACACTTCACCTCATTACTTCGTAAATTCACTTATTGAATTTCTTCCTCAAATCAAATCAAGTTTTATGTAAGCCCTCATTCAGAAATCACAGTTTATCTCTAGGCATTGATAAAGTAAAGAGTATTGGACCAAGTGCAGAACCCTGTGGAACTCCTCGGCTTACTTTTGTGTGTATGGAGAATTGATCACTTAATGAATTGAAATCTATCTGAAAGGTTTGACTTAAACCAATTCCCAACATCGTGTTTAATATCTGTTCTACATTTTTGCAGTACATTATCTTGTATGGGGAGTTTTTCTTTCTTAGCATGTAGCAGAATATTGCTTAGCATGTGTGTGCTACATTTATGAATTTGTCTTTATTGCTGTATAATTTTGATGATAAGTTCATTTCTCTCCTGTTTAGTAATTTCCCTTTACATTTCCAACAAATACCTCCCTGTAGGTTTCAGCTACACAGTCTTGACCAGTCTGTGCAGTGATGTCATCATCATGACACACACCCCTACAACAGGTGTTTGGCTACGTTTGAACGTACCAACAGTCGCAGCCACAGACTGAAACACTAAAGAGAGCTGTGCACTTTGACTCAAAGCTCTTTAAATCCGCGTTAGTTATTTCCAAAGAAAAATATTTTTTATAAAAATCCTCTCATCTCATCTCGGTGCTTATGGATCTAGAACAGATTACATAATCGAGTCGAACATCCTTTGGGTGTCCGAGGCTTCCGAGATTTTCCTGATTAAAAGAAAATGACCGGGCAGGAAAATCCTCCTATTGCTCCTCTTCCTCGCACATTATTAAACCAATCACTGCCCTTAATGACTGTGAACCCCAACCCCCCCGCCCACCCTCACACACCCCTGCCTCCCCCATCTTGTCCCTGTTTCACCCTCTTCCAGACAGACAAGACAGATGTAATCAGATTTTTCCTCTTCTCCTCCGCCACTGAGCCACTCATCAGGAGTAGCAGACAAGGGGAACTGCGTATATAGAATGTGTGTGTGCAGAGGAGGTGTGTGAGGGTGTGTGTGTGTGTGTGAGTGAAGAGGGGATGGGGTGTGTGGGCGGGGGGCGGGGGGGGGGGTGACCTAAAGTGATGATGACACAATTAATGTCAAATTAATGCTCCTTCTGAGCACCGACATCACCTCCCCTCCCCTCTCGTATGTCTCCCCGCCCCCGCCTTCCCACCTCGGCTGTCTCGCCTTCTCCTTCCTTCTTCTTTATTCCCTCCCTACAACATCTACCTCACCCACGCCTCCTTCCCTCCCTCCCTCCCTCGCTCGCCCCTTCTCTCCTGCTCCTATCTAACCACACGCAGCCTAATCTCACACATGGGGGAGCTCATCTCTGTGCTGCAACAAGCTTAGCTCACTCGCACACGCGGCGCTGGTACGGTGAGGAGTGCTAATAGGGGCTGGGGGTTGGGTGGGGAGGGGGAAGCAGAGCGGGAGCCTGATTGGTGTCTCTAATTATGGCTTGATACTAAAGAGTAATTAATGAGTTTGTGGCTGATGGCAGCAGCTTTGGAAGCGTCAGACTCGATCGCAGGAGATAAGAGCTGTTTGTGCCGAGGCCATGCGCCGTCCCACGGGAGCCACGTATGCTGAGGCGCACGCTCACATAAATACTCCAAATGTGCTTACCAGTATGAACAGCTTCAGGAAGTACTCTGCTGAGGTGAAATCAGGTAAAAAAATCTCACTCATCCAGCAGTTCACGTTGTTCAAGGAAGATATTCCGTTTGGTTTCCATCCAGCTGTTCGAATGCTCGGGTTCGATTTGGAAACAAATATTAAACAGCATGGAAATTTGAAGCCCAAGGCAGAGGGGACGATAAGCTGATAACAGTATCTCGACTTACATGAGAACCTCTACTTACACTCATAGAATAAAATCGATTCTGTTTTTATCTATTCACAGTTGGCCCGTATTGACAAATGTTCGAAAATATGGGTTGATCGCACCTGATCACCCAACTCCATTTTGTCCTGCATGGTCTGAGATTCTGCACCAATATTCCCTCCCCTGAAGTCCACTTTAAAAGCTCTTGCAGTGTGATCAATTTGAGATTTCCCATCCTGACTCAGCCAATGATGCTGTGATGTTGATGTTGACTCATAGTCTGTGAGGATGGATCCTGTGACAGCCATGTATTACTTTCTGTAACTGTGACTGATCTGGCAGTGGATCCCGCATCACGGCGGTAACTTGTGGTGGATCCACAGATCAAAGATGGACTTATAGATCTAGAATCCGGCCCGCGGGCCGTACGTTTGACATGCCTGATCTAGATTCATGCTGTTTATATCGTTGTTGCCCGATTCCATGTGGCATCTCTTGCATGTCTGTCCGTCTGTGCCTGTTTAAAGGGTTTCTGTTTCTTGGCAGTTTTTCCTCATACTCTTGCGGAGAGTCTTAGGACAGAGGATGTTCTTCACCCTGTGAGACAAGTTGTGACAATTTTGCCTCTTTCATGTTGTTTTTCTTGAAATCTGTTGAAAAGGTGCCCCACATCTGGATAGCAACGCATCATTTGCATAATAAGCATGAGATGAAATTGAAAATCCATTTCAAACCTGTAACTCATCAGGAAAGGAGGAGTTGTCTTGTGGTATGGGTAGGACAACAATCAAATTTGAGCAAAGTTTGTGAATTTCATCAGTTTCACTCCTCTGTGTGAAAGGTCAGATTTCCTCCAGTTGTATCCGATCAATGGAAGCATCATCGACTCGTCATAATCACGCCGCCGGGCCTAATTGAAAGCGTCAGAATCGTTATTGTCAGTGTCACGGAATCAGGGCTCAAGGCGTTGAGGAAGGTAGAGCATGGAACTCTCCATTCCTTTTTGCAGGAAGTGGATCAGTTGCCCAATCAGGAGGGAACGACAGTGACCAGACCGTCAGAGGAACCAAACATCAAGCTCAGATCCGGGAGAGATTGAAAGGCGACTCCATCACAGATGCAGAATTTGCTAAATAAAGATTGCAAGACTCCAATCAGAGAAAGTACTGTCAGACAAACACCGTCTTGCCGTGGTCTCAAAGGACGAGCTGCAGATTCTCAACCGCCCCTCAGGAGGGGGAACAAGGCCTCGTACTTGGGGTTGTCTAATAATACCAGCATATCAGCGGGGGGTTGAAAAACTCCTATTTATTGATGAATCCAAGATGAGAGGGAGAACACAGTTTCAAACCCACAGTGGTGGTGAAATATAAAGACATGCTGCGTCTACTCTGGTCTGCATGCGCATGGAGACGCAGTCTTACAGCCGCATGTCACACATGAAGGTTTGGCAAGGAGCTCTCAGAGAACGAGGAAATGCATGAGGTCTAGACCGTCAATGACGTCCCTCCACTTCACCTCAACCCTACAGAACATTTATGTAAGACAGATGGAAATAAACTGTCTGGGCAGCAGGGCTGCAAGTTCTGGGCCTCGTTACCTCATGCACTCGATGCTTTTCAAGCAAGGGTCGATGTCGTAGATATCAAGTTGTTCTTGTTTTAAAATATTCAGATTTGTTTTTGTATTCTTTGCTTTTACAAGTTATTAGTACAACCGTGTTTTGGGTCACGGGAGAGGATGGAGCCAGTCATAGGTGGCATTGAGTGATCTGCATGTCCCCGCCTGGTGTGTCCCTGAGTGGAACAGACGACTGAAGCAACAGGGATAACAAAGTTTTTTTTTTTTTAAAGGAAAAACATTTTTTTTTTAGATCCTAAGAATTACAGCAACTAACCAGAGGCAATTTGGAAAATCCAGGGTAAACAAGTAGCTGGAAAGTTTCGAGGATATTTTTAGCTCGGATTCACAAAACCAGTATGAATAGAACATTGTTTGGAATAAAGTCGGCTTTTCTTTGAATTAAGTAAAGACCGATCTACACATATTTAAGTCTAAAATGTACATATAATATAGCAGAAAATATCAGGTGGATTATATTCTATCAGTAGAATAACAGCATGTTATTTGTTTACTTTTTTTAAATCATTCATATCAATATAGGTCAGGTGTTTTACTGACTCAGGTGTACGAATGTACAGATGTGCACGATACCCTCTTGATAATAAATAGCAAAAGAACAAAAAGTCAAAATATTTCAAAAATTGCATCGAATTGATTACATGTAAATGTCTCACTTACAGGCATTGGCACAATAACAAATAAATAAAAGTTCATTTCTATTCCAGCCATAATGTGGTTTTGAAAAAGGATGTCTGACCCTTTTGATGAGCGGTCCTGCCTCTATAGTGGACAGGGAGAAATAATGATGCTGGAACAGACGAGGGGAAGTGGACGGAGAGAGAAACCCGAAGCTTGAAGGACAATATGTGAGCGAGTGACTGTGTATGTGTGTGTGAGACACAGAAAGAGAGAGAGAGAGAGAGAGAGAGCGAGGG
>JAFBJT010110048.1:4653-26694 GCA_016785325.1 Chascanopsetta lugubris | reverse complement strand
AACAGGAGGAGAAAGTAAAAGACAAAGAAAGAAATGAGGAGAGAGAGAAAGAGAGAGAGAGAGAGAGAGAGAGAGAGAGAGAGAGAGAGAGAGAACAAACTGGCCAATCAGCACGAAGAGTTTCCAACAGGTGGATTCTTCTGATTTCAAACACTCCCAGAATGCATTGCACCCACCAGCAAGTAACAAGAGATGCACTGCTGTGTCACGGCTTCACCTCATCTGAGCAAGGGTCATTATTAGCCTTGTTGCTAGGCCACTATGGGCGACTGTGGAAAGCCAATTTCTGTATGTCAATCACAGTGAACGTGGAAAACTCCAAGTATCAACAGACAATTGACAATTTCATTGCTGTTGACACAGAGGGTTTGACAAGTAGGTCGACTTGTGTTTGCGAGGGCTTGAACGGAGCCGTTCTGTCAACATGTGTCTCCAGGCTGTGTCTGTGGTTTCCCCAGGATTCTGATCACTGCATTAAAACACACTTTGCTTTTTACACTTCAAACACATCAAAGCTCCACTGTAAAACTGTGAAGTTTCAAATTGTATCCCTCAGTATTCCTCAGAGTTTCTCATTGATTCCATCATCGACTTTAAATAAGATAAAAGGTGAAAGGCCCTCTTTACTAACTTGTGTTTGGTTTAACCATTCTTGGCTACAGTAGAAACATGGCTGCCTCCACAGAGGAGGACCTGGTACAATATAGGCATAAATGCTCAGTTTGGTCACTTGCCTTAGTTTCAGATTATTATTTTGGGTTTTTTGCTCATAGATGCCATCGACACAAGACAAGATTCTTAACATCACCTTTTCCTTCAAAACGCCATGAAAAGTCACTGAAGTCACGAAGCTGTCCGAGCAGGCATATTCTCAACATACTGTATAGCCATTTCAAAAATACATCATTCTAATTTAATCTCTCTAAATGTTTTTAGCTCACATGTTGCTGAGATTAATATCAGAGCGCTCTAAATCTACATGGCCCATGTGGATCCTGCTGAACCACATGACATCACACAATCAAATCGCCATGTCCATTTCACACTGTCGTGTTAATGTCGGGCAAAAGGTCAAGGATCGCTCCGCCTCCAAGATGAAT
The DNA here is from genome assembly GCA_016785325.1 of Chascanopsetta lugubris. Taxonomy (NCBI): domain Eukaryota; kingdom Metazoa; phylum Chordata; class Actinopteri; order Pleuronectiformes; family Bothidae; genus Chascanopsetta; species Chascanopsetta lugubris. Next base: position 25,594 of record JAFBJT010110048.1, on the reverse strand, counting down.
TCCTCTGCACATTGAACATATTGTAAAGGAGTGAAATATTATCCCCTTATGCAATTCCAATCACGTCAGTGCTTGGGACACCAAAGCCTAATCCTGCAGTAACATGAGAGCTTTGGGTTGTATTCATCTGGGGGAGGAGGTGAGAGCTGGGCGGAGACTTACGGGAGGCTCCTCCTCCTCCTCCTCATGTGGTTTTAGTCCGAAGTGATAGAACGTCATGTCGAAAGCTAAGTGATGATCTGAGCAGCTTCAGACGAGTGTGTCGTACCAGAAGGACCAGCCGTAATCCCAGTTGTAGGGTCTCCAGTCCGGTGGGCCGAGGCTGACGGTAACCTGGAAGACCTGTGTGTACATCACATGAGCCACCATGCCCAGGAGTCCTGAAATCACACACACACACACACACACACACACACACACACACACACACATATATACAGTATCATCATCATGACTCAGCACATTTAGGAAGCCTTTTCAAATGTGCAAACACACTGAAACATTGTCATCCTGTGGTTAATCATCTCAAATCCCTGTTCCGTTTGCTTAAGCTTGTTCATTCTTAAATGTCCTAAGCTTTTTTATTTTCTTGTTGGATGAATCGTGTAAAACAAATATCAGCCTTAATTCCAGCAGAGGAGTCCTCCGTCTGTGTGTTTTTATTTCATCGACTGACAACAACGAACAACAGCTCTGCTTTATCACGACCTGTCAGCATTATTCATTCGTTTGTTGTTTTGTTGGTTTGCATGCAAGATTTAAATTAAAGTACCAGACAGATTTCCATGAAACTTGCAGGAGGGTTTAGATACTGGTAAGAAAAGAGCTCACTGAGATTAATCTGGTGATAAAAAATATTAATAGAATAATAGAAAATATTTGTTCTCATTAAAATTACATTTTAGTATAGATTCATTTTAGGATAAAAGGATAAATGTTTTTGTTTTTTTTACATTTCCCTATATAGAGATTTAAAAAACTACATAATTGTCCATAATGAAACTACTTAAAGGCACAGAGAACAGGATCTCGTGATCTAGTTGAAAAGTTGCATGAGGCGGGTGGAACCCCATTATGAGCTACAGTAACCACACGGTGGCGCTAAATGGTGGCCTTCACAGAGAGAACCTACTCCTGATGTAAATGTGATAGGATCATAAAAAAGTAAAACTATTGTACATTTACACCCATCAAAACATTGATGGGTTATTTTAGATTCAATTTCTGCCAAAGAAGGCTCATTTCCCCTCAATCCTACGCACTGGCCCTTTAGATGTCGAGTCACAATGAGGTCCTCCCACTCCCATCACCCTTTATGAAAGCCAGTGTACCTGAGAGCACGGTGAAGACAGCGGCGAAGGCGTTGAGCTTGAGTCCATCGATGACGTTGCTGGAGTGAATGAGCTCCAGACACATGAGACTGAAACCAACAACCAGCAGGACGATGTACAACATCTCAGAGACCAGCGACAGCCACAGCATCCCTGCAGGCACAAGGGACCCACTCATGACACTGGATCCACTCTGTGTAAATACAGCCATGATGGAACTCACAGAGCGGTGCCAGATCGCCGGCGCTAAAGTTCGGCATTAAAACTAAAGGGGTTCATTATGGAGATAGTAAAGGCTGATGGAGATATTTCCGGCTATAATGAAAACTGAACTTTAGCTGAGTGCTCCTCTCTCTCTCTCTCTCTCTCTCTGTGTGTCTCAGATTTTATTACAATCAAATGAACTGTGATCTGCTGACACAAGAGTATCTGTCCCTCCTGCCCTCTGGTTATTCAGAGAGCTGAGGGGAGGGAGTGTGTCTTAAAGGATTCGCTCAGCACAGCTGAGACTGACAACTGGATTAACTATTGATCCATATCCAGGTGATCGTTTCTATCCTGAGCAAAGAGCACAAGAAGTGACTCTGGAACTGAGGGGGGGAAGTACACAGCACTACAGCTCTGCTGTACATTTACAGTTAGAATGAAATATTCACACAGAAATTAAGGTTTTATTTATGAATGTCTCTTATTGGTTCACACAGATTTGTTAATTCACTGTGCATGTATACATACTTTAAATATGGATATTATACAATTAATTAATGATGAAAGAGCACTGATTAATGGAGAAGTGTTCGGCCCATCTGCTAATCTTCCTACTCCTTTTCAGACATGTTAAGTTGTTTAGTTTTGTTTCTTTTTGTTTCCACTCTATCACATTCTCAGGTTTGAAATGTTTTTCTCCTATATTATCAACAGTCATACTATTTTGTGATAGCACTGTACAAATGACTAACTTAAGCATGAGCATTTCAACAGCATAATATTTACAAATGAAATATCAAGAGTTTTCAAACTACACTTTTATCAGACTGTCAATATTTTCAAAACAAAATTTGCAGGCATTTTTTATTACATTGTGTAAAGCTTTCCTCCTCATCCTGATTATTTAATTGTGTTGTGTATTTTTACAGACTGGTCTGTCCATTTCTTAAAGATGGGGGGGGGGGGGGGGGGGGGGGGGGTGAATTAAAAGGTGAAAATAATGAAAATGCTCTTGCTGGGATCTTGAAGCAGGGTATTGAGCGCGTGGTGGTTGAACAGTGTGATGAGCAGTGGACACTCACCTTTCTCTGATGCAGGAGCCAGATCGATGAAGCTTCGGCATCTCTCGCCTGCAGAGCACAGAGACAACACGAGTCAGCACCAAAACAATAAACAAAACTAAACAATCCGCTGGCAGCACGTCATGCCGTCATCTCCCCGCAGCTCGTCATAAACCGCTGAGCCACTTGTTCCCACGAGGACACGCGAAACATCCAAAAGGTCACAGGGAGCCGGATTGGGATTAACTCACCAAACTGAATGAAGAAATGCTCTTAGCGCCGCACCGATACGGGCCCCAATCCGAATCCTAATCTGCGTCTAATTCCCAGATTGTGAGCAGGTGTGTTTCAGGCAGACGTGCGACCTCCCGCGGGCTAAAAACCCAGAGGTCAGGAATTCCGGAATCAGAGGCCAACGGGTGTGTGCGTGTCACAAACACGGCTTTTTGGTGGATGCTGAGTCGCCGTGAGCAGATGTTGATCTGGCATCTGCTTCCTGTCCGACTGAGTCACATCTGCGTGCGTGGATTTACGGAGATATTCGGTCGAGAGGCGGGAAATAGCACCAGTCAAACGTGTGTGCGGCGAGTGCGTCGATTGAAGGGGGGGGGGGACGCACACGTAAATAAGCGTGACCCTTGACACGACGCGTTCCCGCAGATGCCAGCGACCAGGAAGTGTGAGGCTGGATTTGTGGCGAGAGGGAAACTTTAATCAGGTGGACGGAGGGCGGCCACAGCTGCGTTGAGGAAAAACTCATCAAGGACCCCGGTTACGTAATCCTTATTAACTCAAGCTGTCTCGGCCCCCTCCACCGCACAGCCACTTGATGAGATAAACATGTGCTAGCAATTCCCCCACTCCACTAATCTCGCTGCTTCACTTCCACTCTCTGACGTGGATGTAATGAGTGTCCCGGTGAGAGCGCAGGTTTGACCTTTGACCCGAGGCCTCACCTCCACCCACTCCTCATTCAATCTCCACATGCTGATGATGCGTCACTTGTGGCCCCTCATGCGCGCGCATGCACACACACACACACACACACACACAGGTGTGAGGACAGACAGTAAGTGCTGTGTATCTGTCATTAAAGCTGTCGTCCTGCCGGATCAGAGCAGATGAAGCGAGTTACAGGGATGTGTTATTGAAATGGAGGGCGATGATCCTGAAAAGTGAGATGAAAGGGCCGGTTATGACCAGAGACACTATGATCTCCTCTGGAACTCAATGAGACACACACGAGGGACGTGTCATGGTGTGAAAAGGTGGGAGGAGCCGCACTGTACATTAGCTGCGTCAACATCATCATCAATAGGTCGTTGATTAATCAGGTCCAACTACAAAGGTAAAGCACAGATCTATCTAAATAAATAGATACTTTAATCAATAATTTTGTTAGACTCATTTCATAGCAAATGCACACATTCCCGTTTTAATTGGTAAGCTCTCCAATGAGAGCATGGTTAAAGAATACATGTTATTTTCAAATTAAAATGTTAGGATGGTATATATATATATATATCTATTTGATCCCATTCATTAATCAGTTGATCAAAACCAATTCATCGACATGAGTTCCAGGCCTGGTATAATATGTGATGGAGGAAAAGGCCAGCAAATGAAATCCCAAATGTTTCAAAAAAAAAACAAAATGTTTAAAAAAAAAAAAAAAAAAAAAAAAAAGTTAACACGTTGAGCGATACGAATTTCAAAATAAAAGCACCGATAACTGAAACATTTATGCTGAAATTGGGAGGTTCGTCATCATCATTAACGTTAAGTCCTTATCAAGTCCAATTAGACAGCTTGACAACGTAAAAGTTGATCAAGTGAAATCACGCGCGCGCGCACTTACTCTCGTCGTGGATGTTCTCCTCGCAGGAGAACCAGATGCCGGTGTGGAACTGGCGGAAGAGGAAGCGGTCGTCCCCGGTCTCCCAGCTGTAGACCACCTTGTTGGGGTCGGTCTCGTTGACGCCGTAGTCGATGCACTGGTGCGTGCGCAGCTTGCTGCACTTGGGCTTGGGGACGCGCTGCGTGCCCACGCACCAGTAGGTGGTGATGAAGGCGGTGATGGAGAAGAAGAGGGCGAAGAAGTTGAGGCTGACCGACAGCAGCGTCCTGCACCTGCGACTCGTCTTCATGGTGCGCGAGGAGCGGGCGCGCGCGCGAGCCAGAAGTTCATGAGGCCCGGGTCGCACCCAAACGCAGCGGGCGAGGCGAGGGTCCCATCTGGCACCGCGCGCGGTCCCTGTCCTGACGTGTCCACGGAGGCGCGGGGGCGCACAGTGAGCTCCGAGCCAGACACTCACATCTCCCACAGCTGTGCATCCACACCGAGCTTCCAGCAGGAAGTGTGTGTGTGTGTGTGTGTGTGTGTGTGTGTGTGTGTGTGTGTGTGTGTGTGTGTGTGTGTGTGTGTCCACGTCACGATGTCAAAGGATTTGACACTCTGCCCCAGACAAGGCTGGATCTTCTTATTGAGTATCTCTCTCTCTCTCTCTCTCTCTCTCTCTCTCTCTCTCTCTCTCTCTCTCTCTCTCTCTCTCTCTCATATATCTGAATGATTTACTGAATTAAAGGCACAGTTGAGTCTGGGCCGTCTAGTGGTTTAGTTGCATATCGCAACTGAATGCAACAGTGGTTCAACATGGCAGCCACCACAGAGAGGACCAGGCCCTGGTATGATTATTATTAAAGGGCGCATTCTATGGTGACCTCATTATCTTATATTCAGTTTCTAGCAATCATAGTCAAAAAGATTCATTCCCAAAATTAAATCTTACACGTTCAACTTCAACAACTAATAAGAACAACATATCAAGCATAAAGGTGTAACATCGGTATGTTATAGAGCCGATGGAAGCCTTGAGAAACCAACTTCAATTTAAGTTCAAGTGAAAAGTCCAAAACCAAAATAAGGTTAGGAACAATCACCACAGCTCCCTGCTCATCCTCCTCCACCGACTCTACATGTGCCAACGTCCTTATTCACTGAGCGCAGGCGACGTTTGTCTGGATTCTGAATCAAGTTCCCAGTTCCCGATAAAACAGCTGTTGTCCCGTTGTCTTCATTTCGCAGAGTGGTCAGTGCAGTTCAGAGAAGCCGACCTTCATTATCTCCTGCACAGCGAGGTCACCGCGCGGATGATGAATCCTCCGCCGACGGCAGAGTCTCTCCCAGCTCCACCTACTTCCTACTCCACCAACGCCGAGGCCCCGGCGTTGGTGTGAGGAACGTTTTTCCCAACGAACGCCGTCATTCTTCGCGCGAGAGTGAGCTAAAAACTTTTTATTTTATTTTTTTTAACTCCTCCGAGCCTCTCGGCACACAGTTGTTTACAACCCTGCCGGTGGATGAGGTCAGATGGGCCCCGACATCTCTGCCACCTCAGCAGATTGCCATCATCTCGCTCCAGCCCCCCNNNCCCCCCCCCCCCCCCCCCCCCCCCCGCCCCCCACCACCCCGGGAGGTTTCGCTGCTCTTCACAACACCACACAGGAAGCTGTCAAATCGGGCACAAGTGGCACATGGAGTGTCCAACGTGGAGCTGGTGATACTGCAGGTAATTACCACGGCGACAGGCTGATGCACTTCAAAGTGCATGAGCCGCTCTACTTCTGGATTAGGCCGTTTAGTTTAGTTTTTTACATACAACACAGTGTTGAACACACTAAAGAGAGTCTCAGAGGATGAGCAGCAGCATATCGGGAGTCAGCGGACCTGGTAAACGCCGCGTGTGACGTCCATGTGGACGATTGACGGAGTCGGTCTCCTGACCCTCCGTTACATGACAGTGACAACAAGTTAATCCCTGCACTCCACTTAACACACGTCCCGTCCTGGGGAGGAGAGATGTTTGTCCGTCTCCGTAGTGAGGATTATTTGGGACTTAACACTTCCAGGAGTGAGTTAAGGTCGAGGCATCATTTTAAGTTCCGGAGGAAAAAACAAACCGAGGCGAGCATCTGTCTCGTTTACACGTCTCTCTGAGCTTTGTCCTTATTTGGTGGTTAAGAATTTAAAAGGTGCAGTGTGGAAGATTTTGTCACCTTCTACGAAATGTTTTATTTTATTCCCATTACCCTTAAATGAGCCCATTAATGTATATTGACATCATATTTTTATATACATATATATATTGACACTTTCGCACATTTAAGTAAAATGGTATCAATTCAATCAGTCAATCAATATGAATCTTTGAAACAGTTACTCTGACATACTCACCTGAATGAAGGAGATTTTGATTTCATCAGTTTAGAATGTTTGTTTTCATCAGGAGTGGGTCCTCATCACGGAGGCCGCCATGTTGCACCACCATGTTTTACAGTAACCCAGCTAGGGACCTTTAAAGGGTTTAAATCATAACACTGGTTTCACACTGTGTTGACAGCTCAGCTCCTAAATTTGAATTACGGTGAACGTTAGCAATGGAGTCAACTTAGTTTAGTGAGTGACAGAGCGGGTGATTTCTACCAAAGGAATGAATAAATAACAATGTGTAGTTTACGAAGTAGCAACGTTAGCACGTTAGCAAAAACAATGACTTACATAAAATATCACTCTCTTCATCCGCAGTCTTCCACCGGGCCCGGGACACACTCGGTGTCCAGGAGGCAGCAACACACAGGTGCTGTGAGCCACCTCATCAGCCGACAGCGTGCAGGTGGTCACGTGACAGCAGTCAGGTGACAGGAGTCATGTGACCTCGTAACGACTTCACCACATATTATGAAGCGGCGACATGAGAACAGCAGCAGTCGGTAGGTGAATGAAGTATAGATTTTGGATTTGGATTGTTATTTCTTTCTTTCTTTGATTTCAATGTTTCTCTTGCATCCTGGCGTTGTTATGATTTGTCTGTTTTTATATTTCTCATCGTTTGGAAAGCACTTTTTTAGTGCGTTTGTATAAAAAACGCTATTCAAGTACAGACTATATTATTATTATTTATTTTATCATTATTAACAACTTTTTTTTCTTTTATTCTACATTGTCCTTCCTGTAATGTGTCTTTGAGAAAGTGCTATATAAAATGTATGTATAATAATAATAATGATAATTCGTTGATTCGAAAATGTGCTGTGCCCGTGATTTTTCTTTTCATGATTAATTCTGAAACATCAGCTATCATTCAGGATGTATATCCACCCCTGAACCCCAGCACCACCACCACCATCAGCCCTCAGAGGATGAGTGGTGCAGGTAATGGTTGACAGAATGGATCTAACAGAATGGAAGTGGCAGCTCTCAGCGATAAAACACAGTTATTCTCAGCTCTCTCGGGTTTTTCTTTAGAGCTTCACTTCGCGTTTCCTGTTCCCTGTGAGCTGGACATTGTGGATGAAGGGCCCACTCCACTCGGGAGAACTCTGATTGGACGTAAACACAAGACAGACACGACCACAGTGACGTAGCCGAAGAATATGTACTTTTAAAGATACAAGTGTTCAAAGCAGCTCAAAGGAGAATTAGACCTTTAGATTCAACAGTGTGCTTGTTATCCAATAAAAACCACAAAACTGTTGAACAACAGTCAACATCACTATGATAAAGGGAAAAACAATCCTTGAATTGCCCCCTGATCCGGATTCAGAAACCAAAATGGTCCCCTGACCCGTCCTGTTATGATGATCCTGCAGGTTTTATCTTTGTAACCTTGCTAACGATATAACAAACATCTGGATCGAGTGAATTCAAATGTGGTTTATAAAGAGACAGTTGGGCCTCGGTGGACATATGTGCTCTCTGAGAGTCGTCCCAGGTTTATTAGTTTCTCTGCTCCTGTTGTCACACCCTCTCTCTCTCTCTCTCTCTCTCTCACACACACACACACACACAGTGTGGTCCTGTGGGGCGGACAACATATAAAGTCAATGACAACCAGCGGACCTTTAAAAAGAAGCCAAACTGTGGGACTTAGTCGCATTACAGGGCTAAAACTAGACCCACTGTTACAATCCCAGAGCCAGCAGTCCTCACACTGAGGCCCCTTCATCATCACAGCGGAGGGTTTAAAGGAGCTGCTCAGGTGCAGCTGATTGGCTGAATCAGGGCAGAGCCACAGGAGGGAGATGAGAGGAGACGGGGACAGCAACATCAAAGCTAAAAAACAATAAAGGTCAAGATTCAACTGTAACAGGAAAACCTGGAAATTAGCCACAGAAACATTTGAAAGAGCCAACTATTATTATTTAAACAAAATAATGAAAATAGAAATATAATAAACAAATAAAATAATGATAACAATAATAGTAATACTAATAATGATAATAGAGATACAATTAAACTTAAACAAATATCTGGGGATATAAATGTCTTTTATGTTTTTTTTCCAATTTGTTTATTTATTCTGTTTGATGGTGATGTTGTGAGCTTTATGTTTAAATAGCTTGTCACTGACATCAGACAAGTGTAACAACTAGTGTGGCTTTTAATGTTATTTTGCATTATGGGATGGCGTTTTTTTCTCCATTTCTTTCATAATGGAAGATCCTTTGCAAAAGGTGACATGTTATGACACAACTGAGGCTCCTTTCCTGTTCACTGATTCCTGAAATACCTCGACGCGATTCCCCATCATCGCTCATATGAAGTCTTGCTCCAGCTCCTGATTGGTCGAATCACCGAGAGAAGAGACATTGATTGTGATGCACACTTTCTATATCCAGCTCCTCTGCAACAAACAGATGATTATTATCATAGAGGGATTATAAGAGCAAAGTCCTGAGCACTCACATTTTTAATATACAGTGAAAACTTTGCCTGTCAGGCTGCGTAATCTTCATCACTGACGTGTTGGTCATGTGACCAGGCCACGGCATCGTATACTAAACAACACACATCTTACATAAGTTATCTGGGACACGGGCCAGAATGGATTTCAGTGGCCCGCTGGACGAGGACAGATCCCTTCGGATTTGATAGGAGATAATAAGACGACACATTTCCTTCCAGCTTTGCTTAAGCCTGAGAATCACATGGACGTGAGCATCATGAATGGTCCCAGAGATGAGGAGGAGGAGGAGAAGAAGAGGAGGAGGGTGGGGGGGGGGGGGGGGGAAAAAAAGAAAACATGTAATGTTTTTTTGGGGGGGGGGAGAAAAGAAAACGTCTTAATGTTCTTTTCTTCCTCTGGACGTCACAGCTGCGGCTCTTATGATCCTACACACACAGATAAAGATTATAATCTCTCAGTGGGATCATTTCGTATCTAAAACGCACAACTCGCACTGTTTTACCCCCCAAAAATTCAGAAGAGTCACGGAGGATCCATTTCACAAGAGATGATGAACCTCTTGGATACCTTTGGAGCACATGTGGCCCCAGAGTGCACCACCACTGTGCCATCTAAGCTCTGGATAGACGCACAGACTTCATTTGTATTTCAGTGGCAACTTCCGTTCAAAGCTGCTAAGAGTAGACTTTTCCCCTAAACAGATAGCCCGCACGGATTAGTCTTCATAATCTGCCATTCACTGATCCTCGAAATCATACTGTCTGGGTGCAGTGGAATCAGCTTACAGTGCCAGTGGATGGTGTGTGAGTGGTTTTATGATTGGGATCGTGCGCCGCGTGGGCTTTGTGTCGAATGAGAAAAAGACAATTGTTTGGGGAGAGTGACGCTTTTCAATCTGCAGGCGGGGATGTGTCACCTAGTGTTGTAGCAACGCGCCGCCGGCCTTTGTGAGTCACGCGCGCTCGCACGAAACCGCCTCGACCGGTAATGCAAGGCGGCAGGAGGAAAGGCCTGGCCTGCTGTCGTAACCAACACACATACCCGCCGGCTAAAGTGAGCGTCATCACAAATGAAGACAAACAGAAAAAGACATTTCATCCCGTAACCAGAAGGTTGTTGGTTCGATTCCAGCCGTACCAATGCCACATGCTCAACTATCCGTGGGCAAGATACGACGCCACACCTTACCTCTTGTTATGCCTCCTTCAGTCCTATGGAGATCTGAAGAGGTCAGGTGCAATGTTACTTGGTTGACACTACCCCTGCGACCCAACATTGAATTAACTGCTGACAATGCAATTTCTACTCCTCACTATGGAAAGTTTCTTTTTTATTTATTTAAACAAAATCTAGTTGATTTCTTTCAATAAACTGATGTAAAACTTCATTTAAACAGGTCGACTGTGACTTCACAAGTGTTGGTTCACGACCATCAGCACATCTCTACAGTCGTCACAGATCCTTGCTTTAAAACAAACAGTTTGTGTCCCTGCTGTCACTGTGGAACTATCTGCATGTTGGATGTGTGTGGGTGACCATGTTCATTTAATGACTGCTGGCTGTGAAATCAATCGTCCCGAGATCATAATAATGATGAATCAAAATAAAAGTTCACTTTAACTTTCTAATCTTCTATTGCCGAGTTGTTGTTATTGGTCTGGGAGCACATTTTCGGGCTCTCCCTCTTTCCATGTCTACTTCCCATCTTTCTTTAAACTTGCAACATTTTCCAAGGGAGTCAAGGAAAAGTGGTTGGGAAATGAGATTAGACTTTTCCAGTGCAGTTGGAGGCTTCCAATGTATGTGTGCATGTGAATTAATCCCATTTTCACATACAGTATACAGCAGAAGAGAGAAAATGTCTTTACACAGGCTTCTCGAAATGGGGTCTTTGAATGTTTCCAGAGAATGGGAAACATTTATCTTCACCCATAAGTAACATTGCATAGCCTTCCTGTATAAGTATAATATAGGCAGAAACTGTAAAGTGGATAATAACCTCAATGTATGAATGGCTGTTTTCATTACCCGAGAATGAGCGCTTCATATCTACACCAGGAGCAGCTCCTCTCCATGCTGCACCACCATGTTCTCACACAGAAATGACTGAAGGCTTCTATGGGTTCTCCTGCATGTTTGGAAGGGACAGTATTGAGTTGCAATATGCATCTTCACCACTAGATGTCATCAAACCCCCTACACTGCAGGTCCTTCGAGCGCTGCTGGTGGAAAGGCATGAGAGCTCACACAACACAAACAGAATCTGTTTCTGGGTTTCTTTATATAGAGATGGCATTAAGAATCCAGACAGGATTTAAATCAGACAACTGTCTTTCATACAGTCCTACAGTGTATTAAAGTGTGATTACAAAGACACTTGGGCAGTTGTTGGATGGTGAGTGAGGTTGTGTCGATAATTAAAATAACGTGGGTGTTCGTCACAGAAAGCAGATTCAGTCTTAGTTCAGTCCAAATGACCGACATCTGTTTTCTCAGAACAGCGACACAATTCTGTTTCTTGGTAAAGATTTAGAGGGAAAAAGGACACAAAGGGTTTTCTGATTAACAAGTGTGGGAATATTTTTCAAGCAGCGTTAAGAGTTACCATTATAATTTATTATTGAGAAAAATCTTTAGCTATAGACAAAGCATACACAAGGAAGCGTCTCATTCAACAGCACCTTCAACCAGGTCTGAAGCAGTGGATCACACATCTCAGGGACAAACAAATAAAAAGAAGACATTAAATTATTCATCGAATCATTCCGCATGTCAGAGGTGATATCAAATATAAAATAGAAATAAAGACTTCTAAATATTGCTTTTGTTGTGTCAACTTGGTGCGTGAGCGAGAATTAGAGCAGGTTCCGACAAATAACACATTAACAAAAGAAACCCAGTTAAGGTTTCCTAGCTTTTGGAATGTGCCGTTCTTTCCCTTCTTCTGTACATTGTGCAGCACGGAAATGTCACATGACTCCAGAAAGAGCACAGTGAAAAGTCAAACAAGCAAACACAAGAGATTCTGTGGATTTGACTCCTTTAAAAAAAAGAAAAGAAGAAGAAGTAGAAACTGGGGAAATGTTACTGGATCCCGTTGTCGGAGGAGGGAATGTTGGGTCACTCCTTTGGGTTGTGCTGGACTTGAGGCATCTATGTGGAGTTGGACACGGCCAGCTTCTTTAAGTGGTCCATGAACACCTGCAGGCTGACGTCATCTGTGAGGATCGGTGCTCCAGTCTCCTGTGGAGGTGAAGAAACACAACGCTGTTTAGAGATTTACTCACTTTACAAACTGATCCCATTAACGATAACTCACAGAACATGGTTTTCACCAAAGGTTATTTTATCTGAGACCTGGCTCTCCTGATAATCGCATTCTCAGATTGCCAGAGATGAAGCGCAGAGTACAGTTCAACTCTTCCTTGCACCAGCAAATCAGAGATTAAGGCTATTGTCCGTTTTCAATCATCCCCACTTAAACCAGATGTTAGCTAATCCAAGACCTGTGTTTGCAGATAGACTTCAAATCTTCTTTGTTGTTGGTACAAAGTGTATTAATCTCAGTTACGGACAAATCCTAAGATTTAAAGGTGCATTAGGCATATTTTTTTCTTCCTAAAAATGACTTTAATACCACTGAGTGAACAGGCAGTTACAAACGCTGAGATCTTCTCCAATTCACTCTGATGCAGGTTTGAGCTCGAGGGATGGTGCTCGTTCCGGCTACAAAACTTGCAATGGCTTAGCTCCAGAGTGGGCAGGTAAGTTTGTTTTGGCAAAGAGTGAGTGGCAAGTCAATTCACTGCCACAGGCGTCTATAAACAACCATTCTGTGAAAGTTCCAATATTCCTCTTCAATAATGACAATAAATGGTCATCAAATTTACATAGTAGATATTGTCAGCCCTTTCAAGTAGCGTGGAGATAATCCACTCATTTGGATGATAAATTGATAATACAGAAACAATGTTTGACTGTTTTAAAAAAATGACTCTAAAGCTCGCTTTCCTATATTTTCAAAACCACTCTACGACATGTTGGCTGAAGAATCTGTCCACTAAGAGAAAGCAGTGAGTAGTAGATGTCCTGTACCTGTCCCCATGCGTAGAGGTTGTTGTGGGTCTGCGATGGGTTGACCTTTGAGAGCAGGAACCGAGCCTGTGAGCCTCCGTGCTCCGTGTCAATGTAGCGCGGCATCGGGAACCGCGTCTGCAGGATCTCCTGGGCGTCATCCAGAGGAGCCTGCAGCAGCTGTTTGAAGTTCTCGTACTCGGCCATTTCTTGGTAACCAGCCTTTCGCCACTGGGCGATTGTCTGAAAACAAAGAGCACACAAGCGGTATTAATAAGAGTTCCATTAAATTTAAACGAATATGCAAATTCTTTGTCAAAGGTCAGCTGTCCCACCTCTCCATGGTAGATAACCAGCTGGAAGAAAGTGTCCATGAGCAGGATTCGATCTGGGAGAATGCTGCTGCTGTCCAGGAGCACAGGCTGATACAAAAAGCAAAACAGGAAACAGTTAAGAAAAGCTCTAGCATTTCAAAGTAAGCTATTGATAGGAAGCTAACAAAACAGGACATCTGGAGTCCCCAATAATCAATTCTGATAACATGGAGGGTGTGAGGCTGACCTCTGGTGGTCCGTAGAAGGAGTACGAGTAGAGGATGGGCTGGACCATGATCAGGGACTGAGTGAGGTCCTGCCTGACAAAGTGGTGCCTGTAATAGGACGACTCATCTGGGCTGTTGTTGAACACCTGAAGGAAGGGCGACCGCCGCAGGTGAAACATAAACTGTGGGGGAGGAGAGAGAGATAGATATGAAACATTATTCAATGAAAGACATCACTGTCATATCAACATTACCAAACCAAACAGTAAATGTTATGTCATTACAGATTTCCAGAGGGGAGCGGTTTACCTGTGGGTAGAGAGACAGTGACTCTGACAGCTTGAAGGACGATGGATCGTCTTTGTTGAACTGGCCAAACTTCTGGCACTGTAACCAAGGGACACAAAGCATTGATACGTCATAAAACACACCTGCACATAAATAGAACAACTAATCATACCACGATTCCAACAACGTAAATTATGTCTGCTTCCTCTCGTCACAAAGCATAGCTCGAGCATGGGGTGTGCCACTCACCAGGCGGATGAGCTGCCTGTCGAGCCAACGCAGGACGTCTGGTCCCTCTTCTGACTCGGCCCTGAAGACCCCCAGGCGAGCCATGAGCACGGCGGCCGCTTCTTGGTCAAATGACGACTCGATGTGCTGAATCTGAGATTGAGCATCTGCCCAGCTTGGGTAGAGACAGAAAGAAATAGGAGAAAAGAGAAGGAAGAGAAAGAGAGAGAATGGAGGAAACCAGAGAGAGGGAGGTGAGTGTGGGTGAGGCATGAATGACGCAAATGACAAAGGCGTTGTCAAACAGGAATCCAAACATACTTTCAAGCAAAATCAATATTTATCCTTGCTGTCATGGCTAAACTCAGTGCCATAAGCGTTCAGCTAAAGTCGCAGGTGACGTGGATAGGCAGTGGAAAGGAACGAGTTAGTTAATAAACTCGTTCGAGTTAGATAATAAAAAAAACATTTTTTCAAAAATGTCATCATGCACCCATTGCTCTTGTTGAATACTTCAGATGATCGGTGGGCTTGTCTTTTAAACCATTTTGAAAGATTTTACAAAAGGGGGCTCAAAAGAGAAACGCCACGGAACAACACTAATATTTTCAGTCACATGAAGCCCCTTTTCAGGATTTTATGAGGAATTCAATGCATGTCTGAAATCGGGATTTAAGTTCAGAGTCTTACTTCCTAGCGATGGTGGTGACTCGTATCCTTCTCTGAGTGTTGGAGTGCTGGTACTGGGTTACAAACTGGACTGCCCCTCGGCCGCCCTGAGGAATTGGTGCATTGTGCTACAAAAACACAGAACAGTGGAAAGGTCAGAATAGAGTTGACAATCATTCCACTTTGCTGGACAAACGGCTCTTTGCTATAAGACAAAACCTCACAAAAAGCTACTGTTTCCAGAATTCGACAAAGTTAGATCTTTGTTACATTTCCTGCCTTGTTTGATGTGATTACTAATGTCACTTTCATCAAGCTGCACTAATCCTGTCAGTGCACAGAGCGAATGTCCATCCTTTACCTGATTCACTACTTCAAAGAAAACACCCAGAGTGGTGGAGGGGGTGAGACTGCACACTTTCCACTGGTTTGTGCCACCGATGCCCATGTCCTGCAGGAAACAGAGAACGCATTGTGATAAATGTTGAGAACTATCTCGGATGTCAGTTGACCCGAGGACAGGGGGAAGAATCTGATCTCTGATCAAAGACGGTGACTCACAGTCTCTGAGACACAGGAGCCTTTGGAGTTGAGTGAAACGCATGGTCCAATGGCCCCGCAAACCTTCAGCTCTCTTGAAGTCTGTGTGAAGAAAAAAAGTCAGGATTTAAATTCAGCTATGAAAACAGAGAAAGGTTAGGTTTTTTTTTCATTGTGCTAAATTGCATCTTTACCTTGACTTCAAGGACTCCTCCGAATGCCATGCGAAAGTCTCCATTGTAGTCTTTACTGAAGACTCTCTGGAAGGTCTGTTTGAACAGGGAGGTGTTGAAGGAGTCTCCCATTACAATGTGGCCCCTGATAACAAAACACAACCAGTGATTAGACGACTATATTCCACTCAAAAACACATAAGACATACATTTTCATTCACGCATCCAATTAAACAATCATGGCTGACGTACCCAGTGAGATTAGATAAACACTTCATCTCCAGAAGTCCGGTCTGGTCCAGGGCACAAGCGTAGATATCAATACTGTGGCCATTTACTGCTGAGCGGTTTGCCAAGGCTTCATAATACTGGGTGATACAAGACAGGAAACAGCATAGTGTCAGAGACAATCCCATCAGGGCAAAGCAGTAATGGACATTAGCTAATTAGTGATGCTTCAGAAAGAAAGAGGTGCACATGATGATTCACCTTTGAGGCTTTCTTTAAGTGTCGTGCGTTGTCCTTCTGGATATCGTGCCAGGAGCGGATGGGGGTTTTAAGTTCGTCACCAACCACCATGCCAGGGCCCTGAGTGGGAGGACCGCCGATGAAGAGCATCACGCGAGCCCCTGTGTTGGGGAATGTTCCCTGTGGGAAGGCAGAGGGGGAATGTGGTTACAGTCGGGGAAAAATGCCACTGTACCTGTTCTCATTTTACAAAACATTTCACCCATAGTTACTTTTAGAACACCTGAAAAGATAACATATGAGATGCTGACTCGGGTGTTACACGGCTATATTGCTCATGAACCGGAGCTCAACACTTTGTGTCCTTTGACATTTGTACTGAAACCCTGTCGGGGTGTGGATAATCAGCTCTCGTGGACTACTAACCTAGTTCTCCGTTTACCATTTTCAAAAAGGCCGCACTGTATCTGACACTGTACAAATATAGCCTCTCTAATCCGTGAGAAAACATGAAAATGACAAGCATATAGGTTCCATAACATCGAATATGGGAATTTTTAACACTAGCCAAATAACCTTTGATATAGGACAGAAATCTCAGTCTACTGATACATCTAAACTGAACTAGACTCCACTCTCGCTGAACAAAATGACGTGTATGGATGAAGTTACAGCAAAGGTCAAACCTGCCAGCCAACTATTACAACAAAGTCCACAGTCCAACAATGTGGAAGGTTTGACACAATGACACTTTGGAAATGGGCCAAGTAGCAGCTGTTCAGATGCAAGAACGCGCTGTAATTCTAATATTGTTTGACAGCAAGTTCTTTGTCACTGCAAAGGGGACAAAGCCTTCTGAGTCAGAGAACACGTCAACACAGAAGCCAGCTGATTGACAATCCCTGCCTACTTCTAACAGAACTGGCTCATATGTAAAAGACCAGTTTATCAAGTCGACTGTCTTTCAACCAAAACAGGGGATCTAGGGCCAAATGTATTGTAATCAGGCCTCGTTCTATCTGCAGGGGGATAGTGCAACGAGGGGACTGATCTGTTGCACTATCAGTTATATAACCACGCAGATTAGCAAATGGAGAGGAGAGGATAATGATGGTGGAGGGAGAAGACAGAAGGCAAACAAGGGACCAGCTCTGGAACAGACAAAGTACATGTACTGTTCCTGCACCAGATATTTATCAGGCACTGTGTGTTCCATGTGACACGACGTTTAGAGGGGGCAAAAGATCATGTTACTGTGAAGAACCCTGATAAATAACTGCCATCATTGGGATGTACACACAAGACAGGATGTCAACCAACTTGTGCTGACCCAAACAAACAAAAACGTTCAACATGTATCCAAAATGTTTGACTGCGGGAGTACGTAATGTACCTCGAGCAGGCCGACGGCAACAGACAGTGCAACACCAGTGGAGCGGAGAGGACGTTTGCCCTGAGGGACGGGCCAGGGATCCCGCTGAAGTTCCCCAAGCAAGTCTGTCAGATTCATATCGACTCGGTGCACAGGCTGAAGGAATCTGGAAATGGGGAAACACAAAAACATCTGTTAAACAGGAGAAAAGGAATTTCGGTTAATTGACAAAGGCGTATTGGATGTAAGGCTCCCATGTACCTGCAACTTGCTGCAGCATCCTGTGGGGCCACAGGGCGACCTTGCTGTCCTTGCGCTGCTGGCTTCATTAAACCAAGCATCTCCTGAAACACAAGAAACAGCATATGAGTTGGAATATATGAGACACGGCCACTGAATATTTTTGGCCAGGACACTGTTTTACAATCATTTCACTCCCATCTTATACTCCGCCACCCACCTGGATCTGTTTTGCGGACAGGTCCTTTGTGCCCCTGAACACGTAGCTCTTAGCGATCCCCTCACAGCTGAGCTCATGGACCTGGACCATGCGTCCAAATGTGATGAGACCCACCAGGGCGTTGGGTGGCAGCAGGCTGAGGGACATCTGCAAAGACTCTTTGAGGGCCTGAAGGTCCTCCTCTTCCAAACATGTGTCAACCACATAAAGGAAGATCAGAGGCGCTGGGGCTCCACGCTGAAAAGAGCAAAGGATATGCAAAGGTGGAACCATGAAATTTATTTCCACATAGTTTCTCATATCAAATGAGACAGTGACAAAATTAAAACTAAAATATGTCATTCTAATACATGAAAGAGAGAAATTAATGAGTTTTAGTTTGTAAGTGGCATGTACATGTTCAACATTACATGCACAAGCAAGAATGGTACGTGATCAGCACAGGCTCATATTACGTCTGAAAACCATCTGCATTATTTATGATGATACATTTCCATTGCATTAGTTTGGCTTTCAGTACTTGCTAAGACTCATATGTTTGAAGATAACTTTACTTGTTTTTAACAGCATACTATACCGTTTAACTTTTCAAAGCAGTCATTTGTGTGCTTGCATTACAAGGCTTTGTAAACTCACTTTTGACCTTCAGAAGGAATTCATAAATATTCTTTGTGTGATACAGCTTCAGTACATATACCACTGAACACTTAAAGCTAGAGGTCAGAGTACAAACATGTATTTACCTGTACTATGTACTCAATGGTGGAAAACTGTGGCATGAGTTCAGCCGGCTGGTTCACTTCTGATATGCCTGCGTAAGAGGGAGGGAACTGGACAAAGAGAGAACAGGGTTGGTCAAACTAATAAAGAAATGTATAAATATGACACAGACTTAGGTATAGAAGGATCAGGACTTAAGAATGTGTTTAACGTCATTACTTACAGGGTTCCTCTGAAAGCAGAAATTGCATGCCCATACTTTTGCTCTGAAGTCCACTTGACTGAAAAAGGGGATCAAAACAATTTAGGGTTTGCAATCAATGGGCAGGTGTGTTCATGGGTGCAAAATACACATTGCATTTGGTAATAATGATGTGTTAAAACATTAAAACACAGGGAACAACATACTACTGGTCAGATAAACAGATGCAAATATCAGTTAATGTATTTCCAGTTATTTCTTTGTTGTTCCATGGCATCTTTGGTTGTAGCCACTGCAGCACAACTTGTAGATTACATATTGTCCACACAGAAACTCTATATACTAATTCTATGAAAAAGGTCTAAGCTACATTCTACACGAGCTCTAACACTTTGGGACTTCATGCAGATGACAGAGAAACATCCAAACATACAAAAACGTTATCTTTCAGCACGACGTTTTCATTTGTTACACTCACCAGAGCGGATTGAGCACTGCCTTACAGGCGGCCCGGCTGCACAGTACCGGCTCATACTGGACTGGTGGCAGGTCGGGCCTCTCCTTGAGTGGTGTGAAGAGGCAGGAGACGGGGACCACCAGCCTGGTGGCTTCCAGACGACTGGAGGGCCACAGGTTCCAGCTGAACCTCACCCCATCCCTGTCTTCATTTTGTTGAATAAACTCCTGGTAGGTCGCCATCAAAGCGCTTCTGTAAAAAGAGTCCAATACAACAACCAACAGGTGAAGTTGTTTGCTAAGAGGAAGAACTGGGTATAGTCCCTGCGACACTCGTCCGAACTCCTCTCTGCTTCTATCTATGCGTTCACTCTGACTGCTCACACTGGCTGCAACGAACGCCTTTATACAGGTGCTCCTTTACTTCCTGTTCTAAATTAAGATACAGATGTTCGAAAGCATGCTGCTCAAACCTGTCACCGAGAAACCTGCCTAACATGTTCTGATAAAGGCAGAAAAAGGCAGGAGGAATTCTAGATGTATTTTTAGGCTTCTCCTTTACTCAAGGCGTCACTACTGTTCCACACACGTCAACAAAACATCAATGATAATCCTGTTGAAAAAACAGGCTACTCCCTGGTATTTGTTGAGCAGAAAGAGACGTTAGAAAATGCCGTAGTCTGAGTCACTATAAAGTACAATTAAGGCAGAGAGAGATAATAAGTTGCTGTCACAGCAAATATAGGTTTACTCATTACAGTGCCCTTTTGAATTAGATTTAGTGTCTGATACACAACATCAAACAAAGATGTCTGTGCGGTAGAGTAAGTGCTCTGTGTATGAGATGCCCAGAGCGTTCATTTATCACACCACACATCAAAGTATCTCTGAGACACAGAAACAAACACTGCAATCACTTGAACTCGCCTAGACTGCAATGTGGAAAATATTCTTTATTTCTGTACACTAGGAAGGACTTCAACTACTATTTATATTTTTATGTCATTTTATGTCTTTCAATCAAACTACTGACTAATATTCAGTGACTATGTGTTCAGCCTATTTTAATGACAGACACCATTCAATTTGTGAGCAATGTTTCATAATCTCAGAGTTCGGACAGAGAGTTTCAGACTGATAAGCAGTTCACAGTCCAGTGACTTTGTGTTTACTATCATCAGTCAGAAAAGGCCAGCAAATTCTCACAACTAAGATTCTAGGAAATATTTATTAGAATTTCTCAGAAGAGTCTGTAATAAAGTGCTTTACAGAATTATGGCTATATTCCAAATGCACAAATAAATATTTGACAGTGGCAGACACCTTATCTGTATTTTTTTTAATTGCTTAGCACCGAGAAACCACCTGTGCCACAAATTATATACTGACTGAATAAAAACTGAAT
>JAFBJT010110046.1:10444-44213 GCA_016785325.1 Chascanopsetta lugubris | reverse complement strand
CCTCCTCCTCCTTTGGGCACGCCGGCGTCTGGTTGTGCAGCAAACCGTTTTTGGGCATGATTTCTGAAAACACAAAGTCACCAGATTGCTCGGCCTCGGGCCCCTGGTTGTCCGGTTTGAGATTCTGTTTGTTGGATCCTATGTGAAGAACTGGGATCTCAGGTCGGATGGAGACTTTGATCTCACTCTTTTTGGCTCGCTTGGTCACCTGGGCGTAGATGGCCTCGGTTTGCACATCATCTTTGCCTTTGCTGGACGCTCGTACGGAGCTGTCGGACTGAAAACTGATGGTCTGAGTGGAGTTCGGGTCGATGCATATGGTCTCATACTCAGGTGACAGTGGAGTGGGAGAGTAGGACGACTCTATGTCTTTCTTGTTGGCCGCAGCATTTTGTCTGGATATGATTTCCGTCAGAAAGGTCTCGGCTGACTGGATCTCCTTCAGGAACTCCTCCCTGGTCATTTCGGTTCTTCGCGGCTCCTTCTCGGTCTGCAGCTCAGGATCCAGTTGGCTGCTGGCAATTTCAGAGAGCAGGGAGCGCGACCTCCGTATGCCCTTCGAATAGGCCTCCTCGGCCTCGGCACATGAGGGAAAACCCGGAGCGCAGACGTACGGCTGGGATTGGGATCCCACAGGGTAGAGATATTTGACCGGGTCGTTCTCCGGTCCTCCCTCCACGTCTGCCTCCATCCCTCCGGTGTCGATCTCGGTGAGGAACAGTTCCCTCTGAAACGAGTCTTTAGTAACTGTACACACCTCCTCAGCTCCGCTCTTGTTGATATGTATCTCCGGTCCCAGTGACTGACCCGCTGATCCCAGCTCTGTGATCAGGGACCGGGACCGGCGCATCCCTCGGTTGGGCAACACAAAGTTCCCCCATCTCTCTCCGTCTCGTTTCTCCTCCTTTGGCCCCTCCCACGGCGCCTCGGACTTGGACTCGTTGGGTTCTGCCACAGTGGATATCTCTGTCAGGAACAGATGCATGGGGGACTTTTTGGCTGCAGCTACACGTTCGGCCTGAAGTTCAGCATCCTCCTTCCAGATGGCGGGCAGGATGGTGTCGAGCCGGGACTGAGTCCTCTTCATTCCCCTGAAGAAGACGTCCGAGGCAGCCGGGTCTGCGTCCTCGGAGAGGCTCGAGTGGGCTACGGTCGTCCCGCCGCTGTCTCTCTCCGGGGACATGAAGGGCGAGTCGTCCTCGTCCGAGTAGGTGGGGCTGGATGAAGACTGGCGCTCGGGCTGGGGACGGGGCAGGTTGCGGTAAATGGGCCGCAGTGGGTTTTCTCGACGGACAGGGGAATCAAAGGTCTTTGACCGTGCGTGCGAAGCCTCCTTGGAGTTCTGCGACGGCGCTGCATGTCTGCTGATGCTCTCTCTCTCCGACACATCGCAGCTTAGTGGGTCTCTGGTGGATCGCTGCAAATGCGGCTTACCATATCTGGAGTATGTGTCGCTGTAGCTGGGGCAGGTTCTCTGTGGTTTGGAGTGGGGGGGCAGAGGCGGGGGACACATCTGAGGAGGCTGAGGGTAAATCGGATGGCTCGACGGGGGGAGGGACGGGGAGAGGGACGGGGACGGGGGTAGAATCTGTCGGGAGCGGTGGAGCCCTAAGTGATCAAAGGTGGAGGGCGGACAGCTGTTCATGTGATGGGGGTCCGTCTCAATCTTTCCACTCAGGGTGTAGTGAGGCAGACCTCTGTATCCGAGCGGAGGGGCAGGGAGGGGGCGTGAGTGAAGGTGATTGGCCGATGACATGGACATAGAGCGGGGTTTAGGGGGGAGGACGGGGGCTTGGGTGCTCGATGCCGACTTTCTATCTCCCTCGCTGCCTCTCTTCCTCTCCTCGTCCTCATCATCCCCTAAATCCACCACGGAGAAGTCAGTCACTCTGCTGGAAGTGTCTCTGAACTCTGCCACACCCGTGTTAGGCACCTGGAGCTGGACCTCGCTGGATCGGACCGTCTGCAGGCCCCTCCCACATTTGTCCGAGGAACAATACGGCACCCGCTCTTTGCCCAGCAGCCCACTGCGGATCTCCACCAGCTCCACGTCTCCGGGACAAACGGAGTCTGGGCGGAAAGAGGAGGCTGCCTTCCCTTTGAGTGTCGGCGACTTGTCCTGGGGGGTGTGCTCTTCTAACCTGATGTAGTACTCGCTGGCGAGGGAGGGGCTACGAGCACTGATAACCGGGACCACGGTGGGTGTGTCCAAAGACTGTCTGTGGTTGTTATTCACAGTAGGGATTGGCTGAGGAGGAGGGAGAGGTTTATAGCCTCGTCTGGCGTGAGCCTTCTCCCAGAAATACTCGAAGTTCAAGCCTTTGCTGGTTTCGGTGACGGTCAGGATGTCGTCCAGTTCGGACGAGGACGGGGTGATGCAGTTCCCCACCGGGTCCAGCAGGGGGTAGGAGTTGTCCCTGTCTTCCCTGCCGTACTCCCTCTCCCTGTGCTGCTCGTTCGCTGCAGTCTGGAAGGCCGGTGGTCGCAGCAAGTCCCAGCGCCTTTCAAACGACTCGTCGCTCTCGCCTCTCCTCCCCCTGCCCTCCTCGTACTCCTCGTCCTCCTCGTCCTCCTCGCCAACACTCCCCCTGGCCATCCCTCGCTCAGCGGCCAGGAGGGAGGAGAGGAGGAGGAATATCTCGGCCACAGAGGGCCGCTGAGACGGGGGTATCCAGCAGGACTGCATGATCTCATACCTGCAGACAAGAAAAGGAGAGACACAGTAGAGGTATTATAACTCTCTGTTGGCGACACAATAAAGATCAATAATCATGACATTCACGAGTTAGGGCACTGACCAGTAATCTGCATGGGAGAGTTTGAGTCTGGGCTGGGCCAACGTTATCTGCCGCTCCCTGATGACGAAGGTCAGCACCTCTTCATCGCTCAGGTGTCTGTGGGGCTGAGAGCCGAACTCAAACAGCTCCCATATGACCACACCCAACGACCTGGAGGAGGGAAGACGAAGAGATGGAGAAACTGAGGCAACTTAGAGAACGGTGGGCACACGGGGCTTTTGAAACAAATGGACAACACTGAAAGGTGCGGTGTGTAAGATTTGGTGACATCTAGAGGTGAAGTTGCAAGCTGCATCCATCACCTCACCCTTCCCATTCGAGCATGCAGGAGAACCAATGGTCGACTCCAACTGGTCGACGTCCACTCTGTCTGTATAGAATTGTTTTTCGATTCTCTTTCTACAGATAGAACTGATGGAAATTGACCAGAATCGTACACACTGCACCTTTAACTCCTCTCCTATTGAAAGTGAAAACCTCACAACTGACGTCTCCAATAGACCCCAAAAAAACAACCTGTAGAACAAGAAGTTGGGTGTTGGCTCAGTGACACCGTTACCACGGCAACATGCATTATATTTCATCTTCAATCAGGAGAAGCTCCCTCGCTTCTTGCCAGTGTTGCGTCTCGATCCAGAGCAGTGAAAAGAAAAAGAATGTTGAACTCGGTCCCAGCTTGTATAGAATGAGTTTGGCTACAAATATTCATCTCCATGGTAACCACCGGGAGATGAATATACTGGAAACCTGTTTGATCGCTTCAATGCAGATGAGAGTCAGCGGCTGAGGAAAACACGGAGGAAACATGTTAGTGGGAGTCTGAGGTATTTCTGACAAGTGGGATATGAGTGTGTTCATGAGTGTTCTCCATATTCTGTTACGTAATGCTCGTACTGCGAAACCATGTCGATGCAAAACTCTGACGTCAGAGTGGACGAGGCTAAAAAGCATAGAAGGAAATGTAGTGTAATTACATCATTAAAGGGACGATGTCCCTCGACAACGAATAACTTTAACACGTTACATCTCGTGTCAATAATCCTCTCCTTTAATTAGCTCACAGAATATTGTTGGTCTTGTTGGTCCGTTCAATAAAACACATTCAAGCTGAGTCGGTTCTTATCAGAGCCCGGGGGGGGGGGGTTTGAGTCCGGTCCAGGCTTTTGTTTTCTCCATCATCACTCCGCCTGGAATCACCGGGCCGGCTCATAACACTGATGAGACGGCTGATGGCACATCGATGGAAAGTCAGACTCTGCTTGAGCGAAAATTGAGGTCATACTGATTTCAAACCGACGGCGTCGTTATCTGTGAAATGAGTTGTTCCGGGGGACTTTTCAAATCAGCCGCCTTTTGTCTCTTTGGTTTCACGCCACTTCAATTTGAGATTCAGAGGCAGTTCTTTCAAATCTGAGACGATGAGCCAGACTGACTCACACAAGAACACCTCGTCCTTCCAGCGATGTATCGGCCGAGTTCTAAATGATTCTCTCCAGCAGAGACGTCCTGAACTTATGGACACGAGTGCTGGCGCTGTCTTTAAAGGTGCAGTGTGTACGATTTGGTGCCATGTTGTATCCTTCACTCCTCTGAACGTGCAGGAGAACCTACGGTCGACTTCAGTTGTCATTAAAGCTCAAAAGATGTTTTGTATGTCCACTCTGGGCTACTGTAAAAACATGGCGGCCCCCGTAGAGAGGAGCCCCTCCTCATGTAATTATACATGACTAGGCTCATTTAAGGGTAATGGGGGGGCAGTCAAACATTCAGATGATTATAAATTCATGAAAATGCCAGTATGTAGTTGTTTTGTGATATTTTCAGAGGTGAAAAAAAATGACCAAAATATCACACGCTGCACCTTTAACTCTCTCACACTGGCTCACATTGGAGTGCAGCCATCCCTTCTCTCCAGCCTGGGTGGGAGCTCCACTGAACTCCACTCGTTAGCTGCAGGTCCGCCAACATGTAAGCACTTCAATGTGGGCAGGTGTGTGTGTGTTTGTGTGTGTGTGTGTGTGTGTGTGTGTGTGTGTGAGGGCGGGCGAGTGAGGGCACAATAACAGAGCCAGCTATTTTGCTCACTCACATCCAGTAAGTGCGAGTGCAGCTGCGACCATTTTTGAAAAGTTCCCTAATGCTCCTTTCAGCCTTTCACACGTTATGACTTTCAACAGGCAGCGGGGTTTGGAGCGCGTAGATAACATTAACCAGCGGTAAATCTCCATAACCGGCCGGGCTCCTTTAATGCTGATACGTCACAACAGCGGCTTTAAAAACCTACCACACGTTGCTGGTCTTGGTCTGGTCAGTCACGATAAGAGATCCTCTGTATTCCTCCAGCAGCTCTGGAGCAATCCAGCGCAGTGGGATCCACAGTTTGTCTGGAGTTAGGTAATAGTCCTCCTGCACACACACACACACACACACACACACACACACACACACACACAGAATTATGTATCATACATTATCCCAGACACAGTAAATAAGATGAGACAGAGCAGTGGTGTTGCACATACCTTATAATGGTTGTGTGAAAGGCCGTAGTCGCCTATCCTCACCGTGAGGTCAGAGGTCAGCAGGCAGTTTCTTAAAGCCAAGTCGCTGCAGGAGGTGAACACAAAAGTAATACATTCAAATGAAAGGTGCAGTGTTTAAGATTTGGTGACATCTGGAGATGAAGTTGCATGTCGTATCCATCCCCGCACCCTCACCCTTCTGAGCCTGCAGGAGAACCTGTGGTCGACTTTATTTGTCGCTAAAACTCAAAAGATGTTTAGTATGTCCACTCTGGGCTACTGTAAAAACATGGCGGCCCCTGTAGAGAGGATTAATGGGCTCAATTGAGGGTAATGGGGGGTAAAAAAATAAAACGTTTCGGTAATTATAAATTCATGAAAATATCAATATGCAATATTTAGTGACAAAATCTTACACACTGCACCTTTAAAGGGCTCATTTTAGGGTCGTGTAAAAATTAAGTCATAAATTCAGGTAATTAAACATTCATGAAAATGTCAGTCGATCATTTTAATCTAGATAAAGAAGTGATGAAAACATACCAAACTCTTACATACTGGACCTTTAAAGTGTCTTTTGAGACGTTTTACAGAGTAGAAGAAAAAAAACTGTGACAACACACACACACACACACACACATATATATATATACATATATATACATATACACAGCACATAATGTTTATCTATTTATTTTTTCACACAAAACCCTGCACACTACACCTTTTAAACCGAGGACTTACCTGTGTATGTAGTTGTTTTCATGCAGATGCAGCAGGCCTGAGGTGATCTCAAAGGCCATTCTCTGAAGAGTCAACAAATCCCTGGTGGGCAGATCCGGAGTCATCCCGTCGGACTTGCGCTGGGCTCGCAGGTACCTCTTCAGGTCGCCCTGTGTCAACACCAGAACCATCAGAACTCAAGTCCAGCTGAGGCTCGATGGCGAGTAACTGTGTTTACAGCCCTTTCTCTCCCTCTCTGTGGATAAAAGCTCGGGGGCGAGGAGGGTATTTGTGACTCCTGTGCTAAATACGTCCTCTTTGGGGTGTTTTCCATCACAGAGGCTGAGCAGCAGCAGCAGCAGCAGCAGCAGCAGCAGCAGCAGCAGCAGCAGCAGCAGCAGCAGCAGCAGCAGCGGGGGAATAGGTAATGAGCTGGCAGACTTTAGTCATTTACGCTTCAGGAAGGGCAGGGAAATGAAACAGGGATGAAATATATCAGTGGGGGAGAGAACTGTGTGTGTGTGTGTGTGTGTGTGTGTGTGTGTGTGTGTGTGTGTGTGTGTGTGTGTGTGTGTGTGTGAGACAGATTTAAGAGGGATGACAGGAATATGTGGTGACACCGGTGTGGTCTCTTGCCTTGCTGCTGTAATTGATCTGTTTGTTTGACTTTGTTTGTTTGGCCCGAGTCGACTGGCACAGTGTGGCCCATGGGGTCGAGCACGAGCCGCACTGTTTGTACATAAAGCTAGAAAATAAGCTTTTATTTTGAAATGCTTCCATTTCCTCTGTGTGTGTGTGTGTGTGATTCTGTCATGTTTGATGTCTACATGAGCGCAGCAGCATTGCGGTGCAAGCGTCGCGGGCAGAGATTTTCATGTCGCCGGTGACGCTTTCTAAGCCTTCAAAATAAAAGCCCCACTTTAGAATTCAATTCCGGTCCAATTTGCTTTTAAAATGAGTGTTTTCCCGTCATTCTGAGCACGAGGGTACTGTTTGTGTTCGGTCAAATTGATCGGTATTGTCTGCAGAACGTGTTGGGAGGACATACTGCCTCTTACGATCTCAATTGTACATTTCTGGGATCTGTCTTACCAGCTGACAGAACTCCATCACCAGGAGGAAGGGGATACTCTCACTGCACTGCCCCAAACACTGGAGGATGTTGGGATGCTTGAGGCTCCTGAGGGAGGAAAGAGAGACAGAGAGCAGAGGGACAGACACATTAATGGCTAGATAACGATAAAGAAGATGAACGAGAGTTCATTCTTACGGATGTGTGTTTGAACGTCGGCACGGTACGAAGGGGAAGTGGACTCCGAGACAGGAGCAGAGAAAAGAGGAGACAGGCCTGGCCGTCCTTGAATGCCCCCCTCTAACCCTCTTTGAGTGTGTGTGTGTGTGTGTGTGTGTGTGTGTGTGTGTGTGTGTAAAGGTGTGGAGACCAGCCAACTCCTCCTCAGGATTGAGTGAAACCCTGGAACAGGCTGCTGCTGGTCCACATTCTACCTGCAGTAAGTCACCATGTACACGTACAAACAACAACAGGTCTGTTTCGACAGCGTCAGACAGACTGAGTCATATCAGACAATGGCAGTGATGATCGTTTGTGGGACAATGGTGATGACGATGCATAATAAGGGAACGAGTCCCACCGAAATCTTGCACACTGCTCCTTTAATATGTGCTGCTGCTGATGCTCTATTTGCACTTTACATCCGCCCGCATCACTTGGGGGACAGTGATTTCCTATTGGTTTACACCTCCCAGTTAAAGGTGCAGTGTGTAGTGTTTTGCTCATTTTTAGTCACTTCTACAAATATGACTTAACAATGACATACTGACATTTTCATCTATATTCACCGAAATGTATTTTTTCCCCCATTACCCTTAAATGAGCCCATGAAGGTATATTCACATGAGGAGCGTGTCCTCTCTACGGGGGCCGCCATGTTGTTACAGTAGCCCAGAGTGGACACACTAAACATCTTTTTGAGTTCTAATGACGACCGAAGTCGACCGCAGGTTCTCCCGCGCGTTCAGGAGGGCGAGGCGATGGATACAACACGGATACAACATGCAGCTTCACCCCTAGAGGTCACCTTTAAGCCCCAAAATGGCCGCCGAGCACTTCCTCTCACCTGTACGGCTCCGACTCTGCCAGGAACTTCCTCTGCTCCAGAGGGCTGGCGCTGACGCGCAGCTCCTTCACCACGGCCTGAGACGAGCTGCAGTCACACAGCACTTCGGCCAGGATCACCTGGGACACATCGACCACACCTTAACATGGGAGAGCGGCCAGGAGGGAGAGAGCGAGTGCCACTCCCGCTTGACTGGGTCGGGATCCAGTATTAACCAAAGGGCATAGAAACATTAGACCTACGGCGCCACGTCGTTCACGCTTTGCACGGAATGACGGGGCCGGCGGAACAGACAGAGGACGGTGGGCTTACCTTTCCGAACCAGCCATTTCCTATTTCCTGCAGATAGTTTAGAGTGTGTCGTTTGAAGCACTGAGACTTTGAGTCTGCAGAGAAGAGGAGACATAAAAAAAAAAAAAAAAAAGATGGGGGTCATGCAGTCGTCAGCATGTGCTTTGCTCTCATGATCTAAGATCGCACATCAGGGAAAAACAGCTTTAAGGAGCCCATCACTCACAGACGGAATTAAATAACAAGCCACACACGTGGCAACAGAAAGGAAACACTGAGTTCGATAAACACATATCTGCTGACCGATGTATAAATGATTAAAGGAGCTACACTGCGCTATTTCCGTGTTTTATTGTCCTTTAGTGGGTTGTCATGGTGATCCGTGTAGGGCTCTCGCACTCTTGAACAGTTTGTCCTCAATTTTAAGACTATTGTTTCTTTTTTTATTCAAAAAAATTGTTTAATCAATGAATATATATTTTTCCATATATATTCAATTTCAAACAAAGATGTCCAATGAAGTGCGGTGTCACATCTAGTGATGAAGTAGCATATTAGAGCAGAACGGCCCTCTCTCCGCCCTTCCCTTTGAAATACATGTATATGGGACAGGGGTGTCGAACACGGGGTCCGCGGGCCAAAACCCACCCACCATAGGGTCCAGTCCAGCCCACGGGTTCTTTGTGCAAAGACACATCACGATCTGTGCGTTGTAATGCACATGTGTGCATGATAAACTGATACATAACATTGTTGAAGTTGCGCAGATTCTTCTTCAGAAACGTTAGTTTTTTCATCATATTCTGTCAAAAATATAGTGAATTAATTATGAACATTTTCAGACTGTTGTTTTTTTTTTGCACTCAAAACTGGGCCTTTAAAATGCATGCAGAAATTCTCTAAACTTGAAAAGCTGTAAACATCAGATTCATATCTCTCTGAAAAAGATTCAATCCAACAAGCACTGAACTGATAAACACCTCTCGTCAAACAGCTGCTAAAATGACCCGGTGAATCATGGAATCCTCATTCCATCCGCTGGTTTTGGGTTCGTGAGCTCAAACCTCTCGCTGCAGTTCAGACAAATGTCAAACCTGCTCACACACAGCGAGGACACACATCACGGTTTCCACTCGACTGAGGCCGAGTACGGAGGCCGATGCTGCTGCTGCTGCTGCTGCTGCTTGAACACTCACTTTTAGACCTTTAATGGGTCCACATCAGTGACTCAGGCAGCGCGGCCTGAGGGCACTGAGCGCCGCCCCTCGCCTTTCACAACAAAAACTCCACCGGAGCAAAAGTCGGGGGGGTCGCCGTACCTGCTCCGTCGTGCAGGGCGGCGCAGTTGCCCCTGTCTCTGACGGGTAAGGTGTAAACCTCGGGGAGGGAGGGGCACGACGACAGGCTGTCCTCCTGGATGGGGCTGGAGCCTCCGGAACATTCCTCCCCGTCGGCGTTGTCGAACTCCTGCTTCGGACAAATGGAGAGAATTAGGAGCAGAAAACAAACCCCCGGCCTCCACCCTGTAATAAGGGTAAATGTAGCCCCAAAGCATCCAAGGGCAAAACAATGAGAGAGCAGCCACTCTAAGTAATGACAGTCTGTCTGCCAACGAAAACAACAACAACAACAACAACAACAACAACAACGACAACGACAACGACAACGACAACGACAACGACAACGACAACGACAACGACAACGACAACGACAACGACAACAACAACAGCTCTGTCAGGTGGAAAAGATGGAGGCTCGGACGGAGACATGATCATTGACCGTTTCTGCTTCATTACAGCCGAATCACCGACTGTTTCGAATTCCAAATCCGACGCGCCGGCTCGGCAACGTCACGTCAAAAAGCCATGCAGGCATGCACCGGGGCAGGCGTGACCAAAGGAAAGAAAGAACAGAGAGAGGTGAATAATTCTCTTACATGTTGAAGACTTACATTGAACCCCACTCCTCCTCTCTTACAGCACAGGCAGGTGAGGAGCAACAGGACGAAGGAGACCAGGCCCGAGCAAGAGATGAGGATGACCACATAGGGTGGAGGAGAGAGGGATACAGCCCTGGACTGAGAGACTGAGGGGGAGGGGGGGGAGAGACAGCAAGGAAGAGGGGGGAGGACAGGAGTTAGAGTTAAGTATAAGCTGAGAAAGGGGGGCCGGGGGCCGGGGGAGGGGGGCACACTGTTAGGTTTGTGGAGAAGTCTTGTTACACAGAAAGGAAAGGACAGACTGAGTTAGCTAAGAACAGAATGTCCAACGTACACATGATCAAAGGAGCGACACTGTGATATTATATGAGATTACTAATATATGTTTTTTTAATTGTATTATTATGATGATGATTATTATTTTGTTGTCCTTTAATGGGTTGTCAGGGTGATCCATGTGTAGCACTCACACTGTTGTACTGTTTGTCTAAAACCTTAAGATGTTTCTTTTATTTATTTTTTTATTATTATTATTTTTGTAATTGAAATGTTCAGTGAAGTTCAGTGACACTGTGATGAGGTTTAGCATCATCCACAGTGATGAAGTTGCACATCAGAGCAGAACAGCCCTCTTTCCACCCTCCCCTTCGAAAACGATGGGACCGGGTTGTCAAACGTAGGGCCCGCGGGCCAAAACCGGCCCGTCACAGGGTGAAATGTGGCCCATCATATTACATGCCAGTACATATAGATACATTTCACTTGAATTTTACTTGTGCCTTTAAAATGAATGCAGAAAGCTTCGAAAATTGAAAAGCCCTGAACATCCAATATACATTTGTGGAGAAGTCTTGTGACACTTGTGGTGTTTTGTTTAAAAAAAGGGGGGAGGAGACAACTGGAGCGTTTTCTCAGCAGCGGGTTTTAGGACAGTGGGGGAACCCATCACGGCGTTCAGGGGTTTGGAGAGGGGGAGGACAGAAAGCAGGAAGAGATCGAAAATACATCGTCTGGATCAGTACACAGGAAGTATAGAGACTGGAAAGAGTTTAGAAGTGGGAGAGTAATACCATTCCAGTAAGGACAGAAGCATGGGGGTGGGGGGGGCGGGGCGGGACAGGGGGCGGGGCAGGGGGCGGAGGGAGTAATGGCATTCCACTCGGGAAACACAGTTAAGAAGCGGAGAGGGGGAGGTGGGGTGGTTGGAGTTGTCGGTAAAGTAACGGGAGCGTTATAATCGAGAGGGGGGGCGGAGTCTGGAGAAGATCGACTCAAATCAGGAAGGTTGAGAGAGAAAAGGGGGAGGAGTCGGGACATTTGGTGTTTGTACCTCAACGTGGTCGATTGTGAGAAGTGAACCATCTGTAGAGAAGAAAAGGGGCAGGGCAGGGTGGTTAAATACCCTCCGGGTGTTTTTCAACACTACAGCCAACACATTTAAAAACATGGTGGAGCAACGACACCTTCAAACCACCAGGGGGCGTCACACATTACATACAGTGAAAGATGCACGTCATTAATATTTGAAAGCACACGTACTGACTGAATTACTGTTTCTGTCCGGGTCAATTAAAGAGCATGTCAACTGGCAGAATAACATTAGCAGGCTTCATGTATCACTTCACACATCATTAAAGGTACAGTACGCAGGATTTAGCAACCTCTACAGGTGATTTTGCAGCTTAATACCAACTAGAATGTAGGAGAACATATGGTAGCCTTTAGGTATCATTAAACCTCAAAAAAACATTTAGAGTGTCCATTCTGGGCCACTGTACAAACATGGCCGCGACCATGGAGAGGACCCGCTCCTGAAAACACCAATTCTGAAATGAAGATAATCATACACACTTAAAAAATATCCATGTGATTATTTCATATTTTCTGCGAATACCATGTTGTTAACCGAAATCTCAGCCCCTGTACCTTTCAAGGCTGCACTCACTAATATTATGCAAATTGATATTTGAAATACGTCGCAATTAAAAGAAATATTTTTGAATCCCCTATTTTCAAAAATGTCCAAAACAATCTGTACGTCCGTCACAAACACTGAGGTGGAAACTATACCTGGGAATAAATGACTGACTCTATGTTTTATTCATTCCATCTTAAAATAACCCAGCGCTCTTCCCACCAATCCCAAAAATACATTCATTCATCGGGTCATGATACTGTAAACACTGCATACATCAATTTGGAAGTACTTTGAATAATTTACCAACTCAATAAATATTGTAAAAAGAAGAGCCAGTAAAAACATAGGACAAAGGAGGTGATGTTTATATGTTTGTGAGTTCCAGGAGCAAGCAGAGCCTCACACCTACGGAATTATTATTTTCTTATTCTTAAATATTGTTGCAGCACAAACAGAGTTAAGGTAAATATAAGAATGAGTTTAGCATAAAAAAAATACGTTCAAAGTAAGTAATGCAAGGTTGAGTGTGTAGGATTTAGTGACATTGAGTGATAACAATGTGCAAAGCAGCTAAAAAAAACATCCTGGGCTACTGTACAAATATGGCTGCCATCTTTGGGTGGACCTGCTCCTGATTCTGATGTAATGTAACAACACAACTGAGGGCAATGTTGAGTGTAATCATACGTATAAAAACACCACTGTGAATACTGCACATTCCCTTTCTGCCAATTGATCCATTTCACTTCAAACGTACAGAATGGACCTTTAACTAGTATCTTTAGAAAAAGACAGCAAGTTAATGACAGATTACATCAGGTCACATTGTGATCGGTTGTACAGTATTTTACTGAGTCAGCGTTGACTGAAACTATCCTGATGTCACGTTAGCAAAAGCAGATGTGTGCGTAATGATATTGGTGATGTCATGAGTCATTTAAAGGTGTATTGCGTAAAATGTACAGATATTTCGCAGTGCACGTGAGACCTCACGTCACCCTAACCCTGTCCTTAAAACTCAAAATGAGTTTCCTTTGTCCACTCTGGGCTTCTGTAAAAAAAACATGGCGGCCTCTGCAGGCAGGACCCGCTCCTGATGTAAATATAAAGGGCTCACTCTGAAGTGATGACAACAACGCATACAATCAGCCCATTCAGCACCCATGCAAACATCAATGCAAATATAGTGCACTACATCTGGTCAAAAAGAATGGAATCCCACCTAAATCTCACATGTTTGTGTTGCTAAATAAAGACACGTCTGCACATTACATGACATCAAATTGTCTATAATTGACTCTGGTGAAACAAAGACACAACAAGCTAAAGATCATTTGTTGTTGAATTTCGATGCACCTGCAGAAACATGCAGAGGGGCTTTATATGCATTCAACCTTGAGGACGGGCTCAGTGTGTGTGTGTGTGTGTGTGTGTGTGTGTGTGTGTGTGTGTGTGTGTACCACACAAAACACGACTATAAAGGCTCCCGGTGCACAATTCCTGTGCAGTGCCATTCTTTCATCTTCCCCTAGACACATGTCCAGACAGACACTGCATATAAATAGAGGCGCTAACACATAACAGGGGCCTTCGCCACCAGCACCAACAACAACAGCAGCAGCAGCAGCAGCAGCAGCAGCAGCAGCTCGGCTGCCAGCAGCTCTTATCAAAACAATACACCACCAATACAATGACTGCACACACACACACAGACACCCCTCTCTCTCTCTCTCTCTCTCTCTCTCTCTCTCTCTCTCTCTCTCATGGGATGGAGAGGGGGGGGGAGAGAAGGAGGCATATTCAGATCTTGGAGAATAAAGATGCCAGCACTGGGTATAAGAGGCTAAATAACAGGCAGGAGCCAAGTGGGGGCTATTAATAGACTCCTGCACTGACCAATGCTTATTCTTCATTCTACACTGTGTTATTAAATGG
Organism: Chascanopsetta lugubris; assembly: GCA_016785325.1. NCBI lineage: Eukaryota > Metazoa > Chordata > Actinopteri > Pleuronectiformes > Bothidae > Chascanopsetta > Chascanopsetta lugubris. The sequence continues at coordinate 29,949 of JAFBJT010110046.1, read as the reverse complement.
CCCCCCATGTGAGGCCCCAAGCACAAGCATCTAACCCCCCCCTCCTTCTCCGACCTCCACCCCCTCCCCCTCCTCCTCCTCCTCCTCTTCCTCCACCTCCTCCTCTCACCCCTCCTCCTCCTCCTCCACCCCCCCCTCCTCCTCCATCACCAGTCTCAATACTGCAATAATAATAATAAATCGCATTGTGCCTCAGTCACATTGATAACAGAAGAGAAAGGGCCTTTTTGCACAGTCGACTTCACCATCATCATCATCATCATCATCATCATCATCCTCAATGACAGCATTTCACCTCCTCCTCCTCCTCCTCCTCCTCCTCCTCCTCCACCGACTCCTCTCACCTTCCCTCTGCGGGGCTCCGAGCGCTCTCTCCGGGCTGAGGTACGACATGATCCCGGCCAGCGCCACCATCACCCAGCAGTGCGGCCGCATCGCGTCCTCCGGAGCGGAGGCGACAACAGCATCCGAGCGACGCTGCCGACAATCGGTGTCCTCCCGCTCCCGCTCCTCCTGCCGCCGCTGCTTCTCTCCCCTCCTTCTCCTCCCCCTCCTCCCCCTCCTCCTCCTCCTGCCTCCTCCTCCTGCGCCGCCGCCGCCGCCGCCGCCACGGTCTGTGCCGTCTCCGGGCTCACGCTGTCTCTGCCTCCCCCTCCTCCACCGTCACCTCCTGCTAATAATAAAGAGCGTCTCCTTGTTGTCCTCCTCCCTCCCCCCTCCTCTCCCCCTCTCCCCTCTCTAATCCGCAATTAAACACGGTGTGTGAGGTGATGCTGCTCCATTGTGCGTCCTCGGCTCCACGCGCGCATCATCCGTCCGTCTGGAAACAAACCCGCTACGTCTTCCTCTGTCTCTCCTCACACACTCACACACGTCTCCTTTTCTTCCTCCCTCTATCCTCATCCTCACCGTGTGTGTGTGTGTGTGTGTGTGTGTGTGTGTGTGTGTGTGTTGATGAAGCCTCGTCTGTATTTTTCTCCTCCACCAGCAGCAGCCTACGTCACACTCACACGGCGGCGCGCATTGTCATGGTCCAGGCTTCATCATCATCATCATCATCACCGGTACAAAAAATAAAAAAAATTTAAAAAATGGGATGATATTCCCACAGGAGGCTTCAGTGGTCTAAACTATCGATTTCATATCGGATTTTTAATCCGTGTGAATTTCATTTCCATTTGTTGAATGTGAAGCAATTCAGGAAAAAAAGAAGAGGATTAAAGGTCAAATGTTTAAGTGTATTTTTTTTAAAGATTTAGATGAAATTATTTCAATTTGTATTGGGCGAAATATAATATAATGTAACATAATATAAGACTACATATAAATATATTGAGGTAATACATAATAGCATCTGCATGGAGTTTCAAAAATGAATTTACATTCTTTTTAAAATCTTGGAATAAAATTCCAATTTTATTCTCAATCAAATGCCCCAAAATACTAAACAAAAATAACCCAAAACATCATTTGAAATGAATGAATGTCTTTATCCTTCACGTTCAACACAATTTAATCTTACAGTTGCACCGTGCTACAATAAATTAAATGAATATACACAGGATTTAAAACCATAACTTTGCAAATCATCGTGGGTCAATAGATGATGCCATCATTTGCAGACAGTGACTTACCCCAGGATGAGCTTTCAATATTTACATCAGGGGGGCGGCAGCCATGTTTCACCAACGTGTTGTATTGGTGCCGTCCAGACACAAGTTAACACCTTATTTAAAGAACGTAGGGAAACGACAGACATGGTCAACATGCGCCTGATGTGTCACAGAGACATTACACTGGACCGTCTCACGATACAAAATACCAGAAAACAGTGAAAATCCAGATTGTTGGGTTTATTCGATCAACCTAACAAAACTCAAAACAGCGTGGACTTCACAAATGTGTGGTGTTTCACAATACTGATCATTTAAAACATGATTTTGTGTGTTTGTTCTTTGTTGACAGCCTGGTCTGCAGCCCCCCTGTGATGTCAACCATCTGCCCCGCTGACGTGGAGAAACACAGCAGGGGCAGAGGTCGCTGCAGCTGAACGGAACCAAGAATCTCCCTCTGAGCACGAGAAATAAATACAAACAGATGACTGGAGGCTTCCAAGTTGCCACATGTTCCTAAACACCTGCGGGTTATGTTGATCCTGTGGCTCCTCACCCCGTTTCCCATGTCACGTCCTCTCCTCAAAATGGTCAAAGCACTACACAGTGCGTCCTTCATGATTTTAGGATCTCGTCTCTCCAGCTGTCTCGATCCCGCCGTTGCCTCTTCCGTGCCAGTTCTGGGAAGAAGGCGGTGTTGTAAGGCCGTTCCCGGTCGTTCAGCTCCCTCTCCGCCTCCTTGTCCTTTCCTTTGCCGCTCCGCTGGTCCATCAGCGCCCGGGCTCGCCTCCTCTCCTCAGCCTCCCGCTGTAAACGCTCGGCACGCAAGCGCTCTATGGAGCTGGGCGGTACAGAGGAGACATTATTGCTGCGTCGTGATATTTGCACCCACACATGTCACACATGGTAGCCAAAGAAGTTATGGGGGAAAACTATGTCAATCTGGATTACTGGGTTTCTGGATAAGTAAAAACAAAACAAAAACAAACAAAAAATAAAAGAAATGAATCTATGTACCTCTCTCCACTGCTGCTCTTCTCCCCTCTGTCTCTTTTTTCCCTCCTCTTGCTCTTGTGTTCCTTTCTGCCGTTGACAGCCAGAGCTTTTTTCATTTCCTTCAATGGATCCAAACTGTCCTTCAGGCGACGATCCCTCTTCTCTCGCTCCTCTTCGCTTATTCCCTTACTCTTCTCGTTGACTTTCTTTTCCTCTTTTTCTTGACCCGTTTTCAGGTACCAGGGAGTGACCTCGGTGCCAGGCTGCGGTCCGAGAGACACCAGCAGGCCGATGGCACGCTCCTGCTTCTCCTGGAGGAAACAAACATGGAAATATTTACACATAATGGCAACAAAGATATCAAACACGTGGGTTCACATGATTGAAATGAAAGCAACGACACAAGCTATTTACTCCATTCATCACCTTTTCCTCTTTCTTTTCCTTCAGGTATTCTTCATTTCCTTTTTTCTCCGACGACTCCTCCTCAGGAAACAGGTTGAGTAGCTCTAGAGCTCCACTTCCTCCGCTCTGTTCTTCATCCTCCGTCCGAACTCCTGCTGACTCGAGGGCAGCTCGGGCTTTTCTCCTCAAATAATCTGTACGTGCCTGTGAGGATTGTTGAACTTTGTCATTAGAGGTTACAGGACTAACTTTAGTTGAACTTTGTGCCACTGATTTACAGTGAGCTCCATAGGAGCAGACGTACATTCCTGGGTTAGCATTGTTTTCCCATCCTATTTACATCCACGAGGATGATAAGACGACTCACTACGATGTCACCCCACATTACACAGTCACAGTGACCTCACTGCTGAAACATAAGGAATTTAAATGAGTATGACCTCATCCTTTACAATCAGGCTGAATAATGAATTTTGGGGCGTGGTGCAAATAGTGCAGCCATAACATTATCAGAACCTGCCAAAGACTGAGCGGTTCCCCGACTCATCAAGTCATCAACTCTGCCGGGTTTTGTCGGGGTATCTGGCATCAAGCCAAAAGCAGCAGATCCCAGAGGTTCTTTAAGTTCAAGTTGCAAGGTGGGGCACCAGGAGCAGTTGCTGTCCCTGCGCTCGGACATCCAAAGAAACAGTGACCTCTTGGGTGCCCCTGGGGTAGATAGAGCGAGACGACATTCCCTCCCGGTAGAGTTTACAGGAGACAAAACGTGACCAAATGCCCCCTGTGATGCGCTTATCGAGGAAATGAGTAACAAAGTGCTGACGTCTCTTCAACGGTGCACTTCCAGTGGAAAATACACACAATACAGCGCCATTATAGTCTGTCCTTCGCAGTGAAAGAGTAGTTGTGGCCTCATTGTGACTGAACGTTAACACGGTGGTGCGCCCTTAGCTCTGGGCAGGTGCCATTTTACTGACGTCACCCCTGGCCCTCAAACAACCCGAGCTCGCCATTGCTGCACCTTACTTATTATGTAAATGGGGTTTGTCTGGTTGAATAATTGATCAGTGGAGTAATTGACTGACGAGCTCACCTCCTGCTCGGCTCTCTCCACGCGTCTCTTGGCCTCCCGCTCCTCCTCGGCAGCCTGGGCCTCGTCCTTCCGCACGCGCGCGACGTTGTCTTTATTCCGAACGTGCCAACTCTTCTTCGGGAGGATGTTCATGGTTGCCTTGGCGACGACCGGTGGCCCTGCGGGTTAGCGGCTAGCTAGCTGAGACGGGGGAACGTAGACCGAAGATAGAAACGAGTCGCTACAATAGTATAAAAACCAACAGTGCGACAATAGAGGGAGGCTTTGGGGGGGTTAGCAATGCGGCTAACGGGCTAGCAGAAGGGCAGGTATAAACGGTGTTGTTGTCAGTTAGCTACGGCTAAGCTAATGTTAGCCAATGTTTGCTATCTCCCAGCTTCTTCAACACCTCACGACTCAATTGTGACCGCACACATTTGACTTTATCCCCTCGAACAACCCCATCACTTTAGACATGTTGTATTAGAGCTAACGACGAGTGTAATGTGAAATATTCAAGGAAACTTACAGAGAGAAGCGGCTGCTTTCACTCACAGGTATCTCACAGGAACAAGCTACACTTAACAGGAAGTAAACATCACACACGGCGTGCAGTAGCGCAAATACGGCACTGGGGGTCGCTCCGAGTTCTGTTATTTAATTATTAATCGAGGAGAAAAACATACAAATCTGGACAAGAACTATCAAAAGTGGTGAAACCTCAATTATGATTCAAATTATTATTATTTTTGAATAGCTATTCCAAGAGCGAAATTGTGCGTCGAAAGGACTTGAGTGTACAATACAAGTATTCATGAGGCCCGTGATAATACATCATTACTCAATAATCCAGTGGGATAATTGTCAACCTTGCAGCAAGTGTGAAGCTCTTGCACAAGACATCAAAGGAATATGCCTTTGATGTGGAGAAAGGTTCCTCCAAAGTATAATGCAAGGATTTCCTACTCTATAAGACAGTTACTTTGAGCACCAGGTCAGTTGAATCAGTGAGCAAATAGTGCCATCTAATGTCTTACCACATTTGATTTCTCATCAGGACATAATTATAAACATATACAAATACATGTGGTTTTATCAATAAATTGTGTCCAACAAGACTTTTCCATACAAATATCAGAACAATCATTTTGAATGTCTGTCGACATAAAACCCTTTGACAGAACCAGCCAACAAATTCTGCATACTGCACCTTTAATCTCACTTTTTTTTAGCTGAGAAAAAACGCTACAGCACACCACTCTATTGGTCTTGAGCCCCCTTGGAGCCTTATTCTGCATGTTGATGGTCAAACATGTTAAAGCTGACATGCAATAACCAAATAGTCCTGAGTGAAGAGGATGAATGGACCCAAACACTTCCCACATGTTCAGTCTTGTACTCCGGTGTTGTGCGTTGGAATCTGAAGCTGGCGACTTATCTGCTCGATCTGCTTGACCAGGAACTGTTTGTCACGACTTTCCTGCAACGCAAAAAAAAACAACGCCGCATGTGACGGTAAAACTTCATACATGTGGGGTTACATGGGTTTTGTCTGTGTGTGGTCACAAGTTAAAGGGGCATAAGGAAACGTTCCATGCGCCAACGACTTACCAGCTTTAGCTGCGCTCTGAGCAGAGCAACACTTTTGCCATACACAGAGGCCAAGGCTATGAAATAACACATCACCACACTGTCGGGGGAGAATAGAGACATAATTAAACCTCATAAAAGATCCCATAAATGGCTGTAATCTGAAGTTAGGGTGAAATACAACCCTATAAAATGACATATTAATGATGTAAAAGGAACTCATATACCATGATAATGCAAATAGGGGGATGGAGAACGCCTGGGAGCCGATGAAGAAGAGAACGTCCTGTGCCGTTTCAGAGAGGTTGTAGAAAGACATGGGAACGATGGACCAGATGTTGGGGAAGAAACGGAACGGACCGCAACCGAAAGATGGATGGATCCTGGATGTACAGAAAGAAACATGGGAAAAACGTGCACTAATGTCCCTTTAATTGCAATAAAACGTATCTTGTGTTTGTTTGAAAGAACCGTGCAGCCACCGGAACTCACTCAGACAGACTGTAGATCATCACAACTGTGGCCAGGCCCCAACCGAACAGGAGGACCACCAGGAAAAAGAAGTTGGAGGTGGTGGAGCGGAAGGTCCGATTCGCCGGTCGACAGTTGTAGAAGAGAGTGATCTGAGGGGGAGGGCGGCGGTGAGACGGGGGACAACATTGGGAGAGAGCGGTGCCTGTTTCAAATCAGACCCTCCACCTTCTTGAAGTAGAAGAGGATGACGAACTTGATGGTGTTGATGAGCGGCAGCAGGGGGCAGAACAGAGCTCCGGTCCAAACCACCGTCTGACCGTAGACCAGGCCCAGGACGTTGGAGGGAACCTCGAACTCCTGCCGACCCACCAACTGAGACAGCTTACTGGACGAGTTGTCCACCACCATCCTGAGAGAACGCTCACGTGATCACATGACCAAGCACACGGGTGATTTCCAACAAACTGAGCTGCAACGCACAGCTTCACCTCCAGGCTTCACTCATTCCGACTCACTGCACCTTTAATACGGACAAGCGTTCCACGCGCTGACTCGTACCTGCGTGGAAACTCCACCAGGACGAGCACGGCGATGTTGATGAGGAAGTCGAAGATTGTGAGCTTGTACATCTCCTGTCCGACACGTGTTTCCCAGCACTGACGTGACAGAAACACACACATTCACAACAGATTTGAATCCAGAGGACTGTAATTGAGGCTGATCCTTTTCCATAACATAGTGAAGAAAAGCTTTTTTTTTATGTAGCCTTTACTTCTTAATCTTAGAATTTATCTCTCGCCTATTTTGCTAATCTGAGTTCCTAATTTAACATTTGTCTCCTATTCATCTAATCTATTTATTTATATTGTTTTTGCCCCATGTCCACTGTTTCTATTGCAAACAGCTGAGGTCAAGATAGTATGAGCGTATTTCCTGTCCTGTGCGTGTGTGTGTGTGTGTTTGTGTGTGTATTGGGCATATTGCCCTTTTTTAGTTGTGGCTAAGAGGGTTAGAGGAGTTGTCCTCTGAGCAGAGGGTCGGGCGTTCAATTCCCTTGTGTCAGATTTTCATGTATGAAAAGTCTCGCACCGATAAAGCCAGTCCCACCACTGTAACATGTTCTCTTCCTCTGTGTTCATCCAATCGGAGGGATCTTTAAACACAATGCACACCGGGCTGGTGGGTGTGGTACTTACTGGATACACCTCGTGGTTGTAGTGACACAGTTCACAGTTGGACTCAGTCATGTCGCCATTACAGGTGATCTGACTCCACAGGGTGAAGAGGAGAACTCCCAGACTCACCAGGCGCAGGACCACCGACCTGGAGAGGAAGACAATCATCGTCCCTATATATGCTTAACAAATTTATGAGACCACCACTCAAAGTGATAATTTCTTATGTTTCTGTAATGGTTAATACACCAATATGTAGAAGGTCTTTAATCAAAATTATATGTTTAATGCTGAAATATTATTATTGTTGTTATCCATGAATTTTCAAATTTACTGATTCACAATATATGTATATATATATATATGTGTGTGTGTGTGTGTGTGTGTGTGTATGTATGTTAACACTTGTACAAACCTTAGTAGCGCCACTATAACAGTCACACTGGGGGAGTATCTCTCCAGCCGGCCGATCTGGTCACAGAACAGAGGCACCAGGAAGTTGCTTGTCGTGATGACGATGGAGGGAAGATACTCGTAAATCAGTCCCAGAATCCCTTGCTGCCCGCTTCTTTGCTGTTTGGGCCAGGTGGGAGTGAAAGGGTCACGTCCGGGTTCAATCGATGCGCCGCCTCACCGCTCGCTCTCACACGTTACCTGGCTGAAGTTGGTGGCCAGAGCGATGAGGGCGAACGCTCCGAGGATCAGCGCCAGCGCCACCAAGAGCAAAAACAGGCGCAGAGAGTACAGAAGAACTTTCCGGCACAGAGTGAGAGCAGCTGTTCGTCTCTTTATACGCTCCTCCTCCAGATCCACCTGAGAGAGAGAGAGAGAGAGAGAGAGAGAGAGAGGGGTTAAAGGTGCATTGGGCAAGTTTGAGTTTGAAATCACTTTTTGATGACAATCAGCGAACAGACTGTTACAACAGGTAAAACAAAGAATATAAGATGTTCCTCTGCCAGCTAGTGGTCGGCTTTTACATAAGTGACTGAGGGTGTGTGTGTGTGTGTGTGAGTGTGTGTGTTTATTGTTGTGATTCTTTTCTTTTGTGATGCTCCCCAACAACCGTCTTTGTGTTGTGTTGCGCTGCCCGCATGTCACTTCACTGCCACAGGTGTCACTATACACAACCATTCTTGGAAAGTTAACCATTGCTCCTTTAATACTGAGTGACACCTCTCTCTCTCTCTCTCTCTCTCTCTCTCTCTCTCTCTCTCTCTCTCCTGCCTGTCCTCCTTCCTGCTAAGTGGGACACGTCCCATCCGACCTGCAGCCGGTAGAGGATGTTTTTCTGCCTGAGTCGGGTGTTTCTGTCTCCCAGGCAACTGTAGTCCCAGCCGGTAAACACCATCTTGCTGTAGTTCCCCACAGCGCCGCCGCCTGTTGCCACGGCAACTCGAGCTGCAGTCCCCATGCTGTGTGTGAGAGGTGGATGCTTTAAATAAATCTCAGGCTTTTTAAACGTCAATCACCGACCCGACACTTCAGATCAGACGGCACAGTGACACACACACACACACACACACACACACACACACACACACACACACACACTACTACATGTTTACTGTTGTCAGTAAATGAGAACTGACCGTGTGATGATACAGATGAGACAGAAGGCGAAGTAGAAGACAGCAGTCAGGATGTAGGCCAAGGGGATGTTGTAGGAGAAGTTCTTCTCGGCCACCAGAGTGTTTTTGTAGAAGCCGTAAAACAGGAAGGAATATTCCATGAAGCCCTGAACACAGAGGAGGAGGGGGAGGTGGGGGGGGAGAAAGCGGGGGGGGGGGGGGGGGGGGGGGGGGGGGGTGAACACGGAGACATCCCACCATGAAAACACTCTCTTTCATGTCTGCAGGTGGTTCCCGGGTCTCTCACCGTCCCTGACAGAACATCCAGGAGATAGTTGTAGAACAGCGCCAGGCCCGGAGGGTTGGGGTCATACTTCAGACACGCCTCTGGACCTGGACACACAAGATGAGACATCAGGTCTCCAGAGACTCACACAGGTTCATCACCTCTCTGAATATATACGTAGGTACCGTAGATAGTTGGTTGGTTGGTCGGTCGGTTGGTTGGGTTAGCTAGCTAGCTAGCTACATTCATTGAAGCCCAGCTAGATAGATAGCTAGTCCGTTAGTTAGTCAACTAGTTGCTTAGCTAACGAGTTAGCTAGTTAGTTGGCTAGTTAGCTGGCTAGTTGGTTCACAGCCGCCATTTTGAAATGCCCCAGCAGGTAAACACAGATGTTACTGATCACACTGATTAATGGATGGACGGACGGACGGATGGACAGACAGATAAACTCCTGACCGGTGCTGTTGAGGAGGCTGGAGCCCACAGATCTGAAGACGATGCTGGGGATCAGGACGAAACCAGCGATCAGCAGGAAGGAAACAAAGTTCAGCACCACCAAGAATCTCAGGAACAGGAAGTACGAGCGGACTCCTCCTCCAAAGTTCCCTGAGCAGGAGAACAGGCCGGGATTGGGTTAGAAATGCAAACATGAAACATTATTTCTTTCCTCCTTCATTCTTCTTTTTACTCGGAGTAAGAGCGCGTACCTCCGATCTTCTGCAGACTCTTGTGCCACAGAGCAAACATGTAGATGAACTCTCTGAAGTTGTCTTTGAGTTTCTGCAGACTTTTGGATTTCTTCCTCCTCCAGGATTCTCGACTGGAAACCACGGGAACCTGCATCTGCTGCAGCTGCCTGTGACCGACGAGGTTTACACAGTGATTTCATTACATTAAGGTGATTGTAAATTCATAAACACATCGGTCTGTAATTGTTTTTCTCCCAATGAAAAACGCACACACTGCACCTTTAAAGCTTTTACAACAAATGACTCATCCATACCTCATGGCTCTCTTCTGAGCCATGGGCTGAGGGACGTCCCTGACGTCCCTGGCCGGCTCATCGTCGCCCTCCACGTCCCCCTGTATGGAGGCCGTCTCCCAGGTGTATTGTGGGTAATTGTGACTCCACGCGGCAGATGAAACTCTGCGTGACCTCAGAGTTTGTTGGTCGCCAGGGAAACGTCTGTTTCCTGGAGAGAGAGAGAGAGAGAGAGAGAAAGAAAACAATCAGACACTTTAGTCAGAATGAAACATGACACCATGTCACAATATTTGCATATCTAGTTTGTTCAGATTTAAAGGCGCAGTGTGGAAGATTTGGTGACCTCTAGTGGTGGAGTTGCATGTTGGATCCATCACCTCGCCCTCACCCTTCTTCACATGTAGAAGAACCTGTGGTCGACTTCAGTTGTCATTAAAACTCAAAATACGTTTAGTACCTCCACTTTTACTCCCGTGCAAACATGGCAGCCCCCGTAGAGAAGACCCCCCCCCCACCCTCATGTAAAGACACATTAATGGTTCCATTCAGAACATTCAGTAATTGTTTTGTAATATTTTCAGTTAAGTGACGAAAGGACCCACATCTTACACCCTGCACCTTTAAAACGAAGACAACGGACAAGAGAAAGTGACCCACCTGTGTCTTCAAACAGCGGCGCTCGGATCATTTCTCTGATTCAGTCCAACGCGACGCCTTTAAAACGACATCTGAGTTCTAACTGAGGATGAGGAAAAGTGTCTGATCCTGGAATTCTCCACCTGTCGTCCTCTCGCGGGGACTTTGCTCCCTCTGCCTCTCCTCACACAGCTACTTCCTTGTGTGTTTTAACCCATTACAGCATTTCCACGGAGACGCTCACCACTCCTGCTGCTGTGGGTTCAGTCAGGTGGAGACAGTCAAGTGGAAACCTGAGGTTAAAAACAAGATGCGTGAAAGAAATGGTCAGACATGGAGTTGTTTGATCGTACAGACTATTTAAATGTGTGTGGTGGATGGAATATTTGGTGTATTTGTAAACAAAGTAGGAAAGTGTAGAAATAATTTGTATGTTTTTCAAAATAGATAGGAAAAAGGTAGGACATGCATACAGACATTTAGGTTTTTTTTTCAAAGTTTGTTTATTTGCAAAAACTTTGTTGTAAACAAACCGTTTCATATCATTATAATGTTACGAATTTATTTTGTATATAATGCAAAAAGTCTTTATCGTATCATATTTTTGTATAAAGCTTTGTAGCAATAAAGTTTTAACAAAAACTCCTAAAACATTTTCAAAAGTCCAACTTCCCATCTGTGTGTGTGTGTGTGACCCTGAGGTCACAGCTACAAGAACACATTGAAACACTTGACTACACACGAGCGGCAATTAAAGTATTAAAAATGTTGTGAGGTAAAACTAGTATGTATGTTTTAAAGTTCACAAAAACCTTTTTGAACAGTTTTATTTTGATGCATTTCACAAAGTCATGATGGGCAAGTCACTCACATACAACCATGTCAAGCAGGAAAAGGTCAATGTAACATTGGTGAGGAGTTGCATAAATTCTACTTTGACAGTGATGAAATAGTAAAAAGGCTGTTTCTGCAGAGGTTGAGGTTTGGCAGAGAAAAGGCAGAAGGAAGCAACAAAACAAATGAATGACATTTAAATAATCAACATTTACTCAAATCAAACACATGGGAAGAGAAGACTTTTGGATTCTGTGGTCCGTCGTGATTATCTAGAGGCAGTTTGACAATGATCGACGTTTGGCTGCATCAGTGTGAACATAGGATCATATAATGCGAGTGTATCATCACTTTTAAAGGTACAGTGTGCAGGATTCAGTGACGGTGAGTGAGGAAGTTGGATGTTGTCATCACGATGACCTGCCTCAATTTCATCATTCACACTCAAATATCGTCTCCTACGTGTATTGTACCTTTAATGCAGTGCCATTTATCAATGACGGTGAAATAGATATTATAGCATCTTAATAATGGTTCCCACCTCATTGTTTAGATCTAACTGTGCTGTTTTCCATGACATTGGTCACAACCCTGAAATGGTCTTCGATGGCAGTACAGACAGTTTGGCAGTGAACAGGACTGGTGGTCACATGATGTCAGAGCAGGCGACGTGCTGATCTGAGCTGAGGAGTTTATAGACTGAAAATTGAGGATAAATAAAAAATAAACAAACACTTTAAATCCACAGGGTCAGGGGGTGGAGACATAACCAGCCTCTAATGATAAACTGTAAATGTTCCCACACATGTCGTAATGTACCGAGCATACGATCTGGATCCTCGCTTGGCTCCATCAGGCCGAAACCGTTCGAATTTCACTGCGCACAACATTTCCAATTGTCACCACTTAAGACAAAAGCAGAAACGGGAGAAATCACAGAGAGTGATGTTTGGGATTTAGCGCTAGAGGACGGCAACAGTTACGCGGCTCTATTTCAAAACACTGAGGTGGAGACGAGCCAGATGTTAGCTTTCGTTGTTAGCAGCTGTTGCTGGGTCGAACCTCAGTGTAAACTGTTCTCACTCTTATCAAATGCTCATAAATACATGATTTAGAACCACGTACTGAAGTGACACAAGTCTGATTTAAAAATTGGAATCAACTAGGCAATTTTCTGTGTCTTCACAGCCCTGAATAATTGAAGATCTGACTCACTACACCGCCCGACAATGTAAACATAACATGATACCACAGTAATGTGCTTTCCAACGTGATCAGTCCTTCGGTATTAAACGCGCTGTAACACAACACCGAGTGCAACTGGAATGACTTGTTGTTTGTGGTGATGGCATGAGAATATCCCAAAGGTCACACAGGGGTTAACTTGTCCGTGTCGTTACAGATGTAGCAACGATTAAAACTTAAGAGAAGAACGATGCTTATGACGTAAAGATACATGTATGTTACAGGCGGATCATCCATCTCAGTACAAAAGTGACATTCATTGTGCTCAAAACATTCGTCCCCACTGTTCACAGTATGTTACACCCCCCCCGCCCCCCGCCCCCCGCCCCCACTTCTCTGATCATTTTGGTCTGGCTTTTAAATAGTTGAACTTTCCTCCCAGGAAATCTTGTTCCGAGGCCCATTCTTTCCTTTGCCTCCACTCTGTCAGTCTGTCTTCTCTGCTGGTTTCTCGTTCGCCTTCTCCGCCTTCTCTCCCTCTCTCTTCCCCTCCCTCCTCCCCCCCTTCAGCTTCAGCACCCGGCCCACCACGATGCAGCAGACGGCGATGACGTGCATGATGAAGTAGATGGACGTCCAGTAGTTGATGGTGTCGGAGGCCTTCAGCAGCACGAAGCCCATGCACATGTAGTCGTACGCCCGCATCTTCAGGAACCAGTGGATCCAGTCGAAGATGTTCTGGCCGCGCGGGCCCAGCCTGGCTCGGACGGACGCCTCCATGGCCGACTCGGCCGCGATGCACAGCGGGATGGTGAGGAAGGAGAGGTAGTAGCCGGCGTGGAGTCCGTGCCAGTAGGCGCTGATGAACATTGTCCAGCCAGCCCTGAGCGTCGGAGACAAATAAGAGGTCATGAATTCATACGGGAAACACTGTGAGTGAACTTCCCATTTAAAACCGAAGCTCTCTGTGCAAAACAGGAATGTCACGACGAGCCACTTTTACAACAAGTGTGAAAACATCTGATTTTTTTTTTCACGGCTGTGTTTCTGCACATTATTCAGCCGAATCAGCATAAAGTTCAGCAGCAGAACAGGGGGAGTCGTGAATGTGGACCGTCACATCGGAGCAATTTTGAATCGGAGTTGAACAACATGGCTGCCTCACTGCCTCCGCCTCACCTGAGGGTGTAGGCTTTGAAGGGGGAGTTGGGGTAGATGTAGTGATGCAGCCACCACTGCACCGTCATGTTCCAGTAGCGCATCCCGTGTCGGACCTTCACACAGAAGTCCGTGTTGTAGCAGTCAATGTTCTGGATGGTTTTGAAGTCGTACTTCTCTTCGACCGATGGATCAGGACTGAACAGGAGCGAGAGAGAGAGAGAGAGGAGAGAGAGAGAGAGAGAGAGAGGAGAGAGAGAGAGAGTGAAATGTATAAATAGTGACGCAAACATGAACTCCACACAGACAAAGGTGTCAGTTAGCTATGGACTCACACTTTCACCACATTTGCATATCTTTGTTTATCACACAGTGATGTACCTGTAGTTGACGGTGGGTCCTCCTCCAGGCTTAGACAGAGCCTTCTCTGGGTAACAGCCCAGACCTGCACTGATGCAGCCGGCCTCGGCTCCGCACCACGCTGCATAGAAACGCATCCTGAACACGAAGAACACGGCGGTCATGTAGAACAACCTGATGACAGAGTAACAAGGGTCATTAGTCAACTTTATACTTCAGAATCCCATCCCCATGATTATTGGAGTCATTGTTCTTTTTCCATGTTTTCCTGTCCTTTGACGGGTTGTGTGGGTGTTCTTTGAGTAAAGACCTGTCCTGGTGGTAACACTGACAAAAACGTCGCCAGCAGATATCTCCTTTAAAAAAAGAGATTACTGGGGCAGTTATGATTTGCACGGTACCTGAAGAAATAGTTTCGGTCCAGGTAGTCATCCGTGCGAACGTAGGCCAGAGGAAACACCGAGTTGACGGCCAGGAACAGAGCTCCATAGACCGGGACCAGCTTCAGACGCTGCAGGCACGGAGCCACACCGGGCAGGGCCGACGGCGCCGGCTGATTCAACCAGTCCGTGTACGTTTGGAAGCGAAAGAAGGGACCTTCACCACGAGGGGACGATGCGACAAATGAACAGTGTTGAGAGGACAGCGACGGACAAAAAATGGGCAGTTGTGACGATGCGAGACACAAAGAGGAAGAGTGGAGGAACAACGTGGTTCAAACGGAGGGAGGGTGTTTTTGAAAGAGGAGCAGAGGAAGAGGACAAAAAGAGAAGTAATTCAAAAAAACTTGATGCAATCAAGAAATGACTCTCAAGACAAGATGGACTCACACAATATTGGACAAGTGGCGCAGAGTGAGACAAAGAGAGACAACAGTTAAAAGTCATGCAAAAGCAAAATGGACAAAAAACTGCAACATTTCCAAATTTCAGAAGATTCCAAAGGGGACGTGTCAACGTACCGGTCATGATACCGACATAACAGTAGCTATAGGACAGAATGTCGTAGAGAGTCGGCTCCTCCGAGAGACCGCCGATGACTGGAGACTTGGAGAAGGTGCTCACGTCCTTTTTCTTCTCCGTGTGGAAAATGTTCACCTCGTTGGCTAAACTCACCATCTGAGGGGAAAACCACGAGGAAACACAACAGAGGTCAATAAAGGAGCTGAGTTTTGGGTGAAACGCTTTGGTCCTAGCGCGTTTCTGTACCTTGAGAGTCAGAAGCAACTGGACGGCATTGGCGAATGGAGTGGGTGGTGGCAGACCGACCCATGTGACCAGACGGAAGAAGAGTAGGTAGAGGAAGGTCCAGGTGAGACTCAGTGCGGGGGCATACCTGGAGGACAGAGACACACGGGATAAGACAGACTTCAGGCGTCCTGGACAGACTCCTGTGGACAGTGAGCATCACCATTTGCAGGGTCACACAAACCCGACTTCACTTCACTCACCTCCAGCTTCTCTTTATTATAACCCATGTTCCAATCACTGTGACCAGAGAGTGGAGAGTATGGATGTTGCAGGTTGCTATGATGATGGAGAGGCCCAGGAGAAGAGCTGCCGCCTGTTTCACAGATGGACCTAAATGATTTCAAGCAAAATGACACAATGTGAGCAACGACAACATCGTGGGAAAATGACTCTTTTTGGTATTTACTATCTTGCCCGTTGTCTCACGTGACTAAAAAATAGATCCAGAAACGTCAACACTCCCGTCTGATTATGCCATACTGCATCATATCGACTTCACCTCCTATTGGAGGCTTCATAAAGAAGAACGCTTCATCCTAAGTTGACCAAGACACTCACCGAGGTAACGGAAGAGGAATCCCACAGGGATGGAGGCAGCGAGGATTCCCAGGTACACAAGCTCATCCGGAGACATGGCTCTGCAGACAAAGGACCGCACTTCAGCTGCAGCCGTACCAAACGTGTGACAGAGACGGCACGGCCGACAGCCTGATGTTTTGGTTAAGCAAATGACTCCGCCCGGCTGATTCTGAATGACATAATGTTACTATTGCTGTTTGTAGTATTCCAGATGAATTTGCAAATTAGAGGCAAATATCTTTCCATCAAACCTGAAGCAGAAATATGAGGGACATGCTGATGTGTACTTTTACTGTGAGGAAATGAAGCCTGGGGGGTTTAAAGAGTTGAACAAGAACGTACAGACAGGTTTTTACACAAGTTGAACTGCCTGTACAATAACGTACCTCTCTGCTGGTGTTTGTAGAGATTGGTGATAAGTGAACATAAAACCTTAAGTATAACAAAATGTTATATTGCAGTATAATCGCAATCTTGCAAAAACCTTGATCTTTTTTTGAGCTTTTGGACCAAGTGTTTTTTTCATTTAATCCAGTATGACATTACTTTAAATAAAAATTAAATAAAATAAAAGTATAGTTTAGGGTTTAAAACTGAAGAGATTTTTATTCTGTCCATTCTGGGCTACTGTAAACACATGGTCGGACAACATGGCAGCCTCCATAGAGAGGACCAGCTCCTGGTGTAAATATAACAGCAGTGAATCACACCTTATGAGATTCAATGATAAGTGAAGGCTGCCATAGGTTGTTCATCATGTTTAAAGGGGGGTGGGGTGGGGGGGCTGAGGGGGTATCAGAGCTAATTACTCTGGCCCACCACTTTGATCCCAGTCATTTCTTTCATTCAATCTCCGCCCAGAGTTTAATATTTGTGAAATGTTGATGTATATTTCGACACATGTCCTCAGTATGGAGAGATAAACATTGAAGTTAACACAACGTCCCGGACGGAGCGTGTAGAAACACATTGTAGTGAAAGTTATGGAGGATTAAACTGGCTCATATGTTCGACATACAGAACAGTCAGTACGTGTTCTATTACACAACACGATTCAACATGTCACAACGAATTGGTTTAATATACATCTGTTGAAAGGCAGTGACTAGTATGTCTATCAGCAGCGTATATTTTCACTTAAAAAAGGAGCGTTGTTGGTATTCACAGCGGATTTACCGACGTCAATTGCGGTGTTGTACATTTCTCCCTGACAAATGTACAGGGGCTAGCCTGCTAACTTTCCATGCTAGCAGGTGTACGAGCTAACCTACATTAGCCCCCCCAACAGTTTCCGTTGTTTAAATAGAGAATACTACTTTCAATGACTCACATTTCTTGTGTTAAATCCCCCTGAACGAGGACTCCGGTCTCCAGCAGACCTCACACCGACATCGCCAACTCCCCCACCCCCTAAGTGGCAGCGTTCAGTTCCGGGTTGAGGAACGACGACGTCAGACAAGCAGACCGAACCAAGTTTATTGCAGGGGTGTGATCAGAGACGGAGGGTGCGGCCTGTACCACCCAGGATTCAGGGATTAGACTTTAAGAACTATTAAAATTAGAGTGACTTGAATGATTTTCCACCATCTTTGTCCCATTTATGGTTTTAAAGTGTGTGCGTGTGTCAATCCTATAGTGCAACCTGAGTATTTAAATCTAGTAAAAATGACAATACGTTTTTTTCTGGTCAGACCAAAACTTTATTGAAAATCTTTTCAACACAGGAAGTTTTAAGAGGCTCCCAGAGGGTCATCCTGCTTAATCCTCTTCCTCGTCGTCAGCTCCTCCAGCTCCACCCTGGCCCTTCTTGGCGTTCTTTCTCTTGACGCGGCCTGGGCGTCCGCCACCGTACGGTGACCTCAGGGAGAAGTCGATGTGCTTCTGGCTGTCCAGGCGCACCACAAAGGAGGGGATGTTCACCACCTGCTTGCGCACACTGCAAAAACGAGAGAAATCATCACTAACAAGGCAAAAGAAACTCCAACTGAAAATAGTGTTCAGCTTTTGTCTATTGCAATTTATTATTTAAAGCGCTAAAACAATCTTTACTTATATTTTCCTGATGAGCCTCTGCACATCGCATCACAGGTTCCAGAGTTAACACTGAAATTGCCCGAGGTGCAATCCCCCGTACCTTACCTTACAGCCACAACACCAGTGTCACAGACTGAGCCCTCAGCGGCAGGATTGGCTCTGGGCAATGTCTAATGTCAAGGTATACGGTTTTGATACCGAATTGACCTTGCTGAAATGTTTAATTCATCTCAGTGGACATCGTTACAAGTTGGAGGTCCTCTGATGGAACAGGAAGCATTGACAGTTTCTGGTGAGTCCCGCGGAACACTTCCTCCTTACGTTAGGCCACACAGGAGGCTCAGAACTTACCGAATGTGCCTCTGGCGAATAAGGACACGGGCGTGGTGGATGCTCTTGGCGAGTCCGAGTTTGAAGACCTGTGTCTGCAGCCTCCTCTCAAGGAAATCCTCTACCTTCAGGCCCAGGATGTAATCGAGCTTCATCTTACCCTCATCCAGCACACCAATCCTCACCAGACGCCTGAGCAAAGCATTACCTGGGAAAATAAATCAGATGAATGCCATAAACCTCCAACTCCAAGAATGTTCAGAGAAGAGGTATTTCAGCGACAGTAAAAGGCCTCATTCACGAGGAATTCTTGACACCATAGAGAGTCTGACAATTGATATTTAAATCACCGGCCATCATTTTTCAACAGTGGCATTGACATGTTTGTTTACCTTCAAACAGACGCTTGGGCTCCTTCTCGTCCAGAGTCAGCAGCTCTCTGGCAGCTTTACGAATCTTGGCGAGGGTGAACTTGACCCTCCACACCTCACGCTTGTTCCTCAGGCCATACTCGCCTGTGAGGAGGAAAAAATACGATTCTTAATTCAGTCCTTTCAAGTCTGACTAGGTCAATGGGAATAGGCGATGTGAAAAATTCACGTTGCAGAACATGTGAATAAAATAAGTATCGTACCAATGAGTTTCAACTCCTGGTCGAGACGGGATTTCTCGAAGGGACGACGGGGGGTGACGTATGTCTTGCGACAAACCCAACTCCTGGCAACGGGCATGGCGGCTTAGTGCCTGTAGGATGAAAGATGTTATAATTGTTAAAATGGATTTAGATGCTGAACAAACTTGAGTCACTAAGAAAGGGTCCATCAGTTCTTCAGCATTGAATGGCATGTTCAACACAACTTATGAAAAGTAAAATATAACCTGCGAATTATACAATTCCTCCCAGATCAAATAAAAAGGAATATTTATGGTAATGAGCGGCACATTCTCTCAAATAGGCACAGTGCTTACTACAGT
>JAFBJT010110045.1:53164-74806 GCA_016785325.1 Chascanopsetta lugubris | reverse complement strand
CTCCTCCTCCTCCTCCTCCTCCTCCTCCTCCTCCTCCTCCTCCTCCTCCTCCTCCTCCTCCTCCTCCTCCTCCTCCTCCTCTATCTTCTGAGAAAGAGATGGTGCCACAGTCAGATCAAGGGCTTGAACACGTTCAGGAAACAGTTGTGATCTGAGCCTGAACGGCTCCACCTCCGCACGGTGCGGCCGGTTAACCCAGTCTTCAGAGGCTGGACCTCTGCTTTGACAGCTGAGCGGAAATTATTCTCAAGTTCCTTTTCTGTCCAACTCACAGTCCCACAATCCCTGCAAGCAGCAAACAAAGAGAGAGAGGGAGAGTCGGGGAGGGGGTGTGGGGGGGTGTATGTTTATGTTGTCAGCCAGCCAGAGCAGCTGAGTGGAGGAAACTCCTTGAAAACGCACAGTCAAACCTCAGTAGTGCTTTTGTGAGATGAGACGGCCGAGGCAGGAAAAGCCGTGAGGATTTCAATTCTCTCCCCGGTTTATTTTCATCTCGCCAGCGCACCGAGGCTCCATTGTTAACGCGGGGCTCAGATAGCAGGAAATAACAAGACTACAAAGCATCCCGGCTCAACGTCGACGCACAAAAACCTGGAGCCGTTCCGTCAGAATCGGACAGGCGTGCTGAGCCCGGCCATTTTATCCGAGTGCAATGACAACAATCCACGAGAGCGTGAAGTCCATCCATGCGTGGAGCCTTTTCCTCGGACCTGTGTCGGCCGCGGCGACGAGGCGGGGAGAACGTCCGCATGTCCGTGACCTCGTTTGACTGCGCAGACGAGCCCTGATCCCCGGGGAGCTTCGGCAGCCATTGTGTTTTTCCACGCGTCGTTTTTGTTTTGCTGCACATCGAGCCACTTCCTGTGTTTTCAAGCCCCGATAAACAACAGGAACCAGACTTTCCTTGGTTCTGTCGTAGGCATGAAACAGCCCCAGACCCATAGAGAGTGAGAGACACCTGCGAGGATCGTGATGTTACATTTGGGCTGGAGTCCAGGTGGCAGCTCTCCAGCCATGTGGCCCTCGCGAATAATCACTGTGTCCCGACAAGGTTGCCGAGTGTGAATACTCCGCTCTTCTAATAACTTAACGAACTGACTTGCCGTCAAGGCTTTCAGAATAAGCAGTGGAATGCAAACACACATCCGTGTGAGGTGAACAGCGGGAATCGAAAGTGAAATTGATGATCTCGACGCGTTTATTCAAGTTTAGAGCTAATGATGAGGGTCAGGTGCATTTAGCTGCGGCGCTCTGCGCACAGTGCCCAGGGCACTTTTACAGAACTTTGCGTAACAACTCTGTCTTCGCGCCACAGAAACGAGAGTGCGGGCAAAATGGAGCAAACATTATTTCACACTTGCAGAGTGCACGTGATCCTAACTTTTAGAATTGTTTCCTGCAGAACTAGATATAAAAAACAAAGCATGTAGGATACAACAAAGTAAGTTCCACAGGATGTAGACATAAAGTTCCAGATGCATAATGACATGTGCATGCTGCAGCACAGTTGAGTCTGGGAATCAAAGCAAACACAGCAGAGCAGAGCAGAGCTTCATCTGCGCACTCTTGGCTGAGGGAGTATTGCGTGTGAAGCTTGTTGAGTCTGCAGAGCGAGACAGTCTCTGCTCCGGCTTCTGTCTGCCTCGGTTGTGCAACTCGGGCTCGGCCGCAAAGCCCTGCCAGCCTCTGATTGGCTGTGCAGGACTTTCTCATTTGAATGCCCTCCCCCCACCCCCCCACCCCCTTTCAAACCGAAGGGTTCCTGTGCAGAGTTCAACTGACTGTGAGCTGGGCTGTTTTGAATGAGCGACGGTGCTTTTGTGGCTTTGGGTGCGTTTGAGAGAATGTGTGCGACTGCGATGAAAGGAGTGCAACATCTGTCCAGAGGCAGGCGGACAGGGGAGACGTATCTCGGCCCAAGCTCTGTGAGGGAGGGAGGAGACACTTGATATCGTGTCCCCTGGGCCGTGGCTCCAGTGCTGTCGAACGTGGAGGATATGAATATGGGAGGGTTCCGCACATCCAATGCATGACAAGTCAAGAATGAAAGGAGGGAAAACAAAGCCTTGCGTAAGAGTACGAATTCCACGTATTCCCGCTATGAAGCCCATGGGGACGTTATTGTTGTTTATGTAAGCTGCGTTGGACGTCCACATCCAGAACCCGATATTGAAGTTTCGAACCTCCGCTCTGCAACCTCTGGTTTCCATGAACGCACCGCTGGGGGTCCGTCCAAAGTGCTCGGGCTCACGCACAGTGGTGACATAACGGACACCTCAGTGTGTCAGTGGATCACCTTATCGCGCCGCCCCAGATGTGTCGGGTGGTTGCGTAACGTGTGGACGCACACTTTTCTCTGCAGACGGGTCAAAGACACGGAAATAGATACAGAGCCGTACGTAGACCTAATCCTACCCCATGCGCCCCCCCCCCCTCCCCGTGCCACCCCCCCACCCCCCCACCCCCGACGGTCAACATCTCTCACCATGCATGAACCACGCGTGGCATCAGAGCAGGAGGGTCCGGGACACGCCGTCCGACAACTTCCCCTGCTCGTCTGGGTCAGAGGTCAATCACCCTCTAAGGCAAACACGCACCGACCACCGGGGGCATTTACCCGATGCCAAAGGCAACACGGAGATCAACAACCTGCCTGGCGTCACTCTCTGTACAGTGTTCTCAGTGTTCTTAGAAATGAATGAAACCAGCGCCACGCGCGTATTGATTTTGAATGCTCACCGAAAATACTCAACCATTTCAGAGATTCCTTAAAACACATACGTTTCTCTCTCTCTCTCTCTCTCTCTCTCTCTCTCTCTCTCTCTCTCTCTCTCAAACCTGCTGAAATGTCACCTGCTTCGCGGTTGAATAAGAGCGGTGGGTCAAAAGGTCAAAAGGGATCGCGCACAGACGCAAACACATGCAAACTGCTCAGAGACAGAGACGCCTCCGTGTCCTACCTCCCGCTGAAGGTACAGCGAGTGCCGGAACACTCGCAGCACGGATCACGTCTCCTATCAGCTTCCCATTCTCAGCTGTCACCTATTGCCGTGGCGTGAATGGCAGCATCATTCATATCTGGGGTGGCTAGGTATTATGGGGTGGTGAGATCAATTCACAATAGAGCGCGGCCTGACTTCAGAGAGCGCAGCAGGTGTGCGGCGGCGGTAACGCTGACCCCCGAGGGAACAGACGGTCCACTTAGAGGAAATGTGGAACCTTTTTTCAAACGAGTAGTTTTGCTGGTTTTCTCGTCTTGTTGCATCATCTCATGAGTGTGCGCAAACATGTGCGCGTGTGTACGAAGTGTGTGTGTGTTCGGAACAGCATCTTCCCGCAGGAACATCACAAGTTAAATATAGGTCGCTGGGTCTGACACGCTGCTGTTTATGATCTGTACACGAACACTTACACAATGAGAATTACCGTCACGCTGTCTGTCACCAGCAGTGACTCCGCGATAATTCACTTTTAATATATTGACACAGTCAGTCTGCGTTCTATGTTGATAATATTGAAAGTCACGATTAGAATAATTTGAGTTTCAACTTCTGTTAAGTATATTTGACACTTTGAACAAACAGAGATAGAACAAACAGTAAATGAAAGTCTGTCAAGAGAAAGTCAGAAACTCATTTAATTAATGAATTGATTCAAATCAATACATGCATTTTTAAATGTTCTGTACTGTACTCGTATTATGAATAAACAAAACTCCAATTCTAATCAGTTCGGTAATTAATCAATAATATTTAATTTATTGTTGTGAATGATTCGATTTATTTTGTTAGTATTGATGATTGCATTTTGATAATTATATAATGATTCATTATTATATTTTTGTGATTTTTTTGGGGGGGGGGCTATTTATGTTTTTGTTTTTTGAAGTATTTTTAGAGTTGTCCTCTTGGTGCCATCTCCCGTGCACAGTTCAGAGCACTGCACATTCATGTGTAGTGAGGGTCAAGTTATTAAAAGACCCTGAGGCGGAAAGTTGAAGTTTCATTTGAGCGACATTTCGGCCTGCTCCTGCTTACCGCTGTGATGGATTCCACCTTAAACATTCCTGTTTCAATCTTATCAAAATAAGTGATCTATCCATAACTCGAGGAACCCGATGAACTGAAAGATCAAATGAAGATATCAATATTTCCAGCAAAGCATCGAAGCAAAAACACAACGCATAGAATCCACTTAAGGTTTAAACATGACGTCTCTAAGTGAAGCCATTTCGAGTAGCGCCTTCGCTGTCACCCAGAGGTTTGACTCAGTCGGCGTGAAACAACGTCAATCACCAAACACAAAAGCCATTATCTTAGTACAGATCATTCCAGCACTTGAGAATAAGGGTGAACACCTCTCAAGCGCCTGTCACCACGATTGCTCGCTGCTGTGACTGTTTGCGTCTGTGCGGCGTTGAGTGAGTGAGTGACATCCAAATGGAACAGTGTGTTCTGAGTGCACTAACAGACACTGAACACGTTACAGTCATGCTGCTAATTTACATTCTTACCTAATCGTACAGGTGTGATGTAAACGCCCAGGGCAGGTTGGGATGGGGTCACCTCGCTCAATTATCTAACACCCTAAAGTGTAAATCATGGAGAGGTGTGAACATGCCTGTCTGAGTGTCATGTGAGTGGCGAGTCAGGCTCTTTGTTCTTTTCTGCTTCTCTGCGCAGATTCTTCCCTAGTTCTTGTTTCCCTGCCCTGCGTCCAGCGGGTGATGGGTCATGACTGATGGGTGATCATTACCTACGTCGTCAGTGCAGATGTGTTGCATCCTCTTTCAGCTGGAATCCGTGTTTGCCGGTTGTCAGAACACAGACGTGTGCCAACCCTCAGTTCAAACTCTTAAGTATTGCCATCGGACGACGTGCCGTAGCGTCGCTCCCATAATGCATCGGGGCGACGGGAGCGAGAGGAGACCGCTCTGACATTTTCACAAAAATGAAAACATCAAAACGTAGAGAATACAACGACCAATTAGCGCCCACGAGTCTGTCTCGAGGTCTCCCGTACAGAGTTTTACAGGCATCTGAATGACTGTTATGGTCTATGGGAAAAGTACATTTTGGGCAACATGGGGATTTGTTTTGTTTTTTTGTGGCAGTACCACGAGTGGCCACCGGGAAGAAACGCTTGCAAGTCTGAGGGGAGCTGCTGCATCCCGTTCTATTCATACATCCATGTTGATGTAGTGTTGTATCAGCCACACGTGAAGCACATGTTGACGTAACTGCCCCTTTGCAAACACCGGAGAGAGAGATGCGGAGATGACTGCTGCTCGGAACCACACGCGAGAAAATGAAGCGCGGTGCATCAACTGTGCGCAGTCACATTAGAGGGAGGACGCGACGCGTCGCTCGTCGACGAGATGGCAGCTGACGACGTCGGCTTCCCATCAGCACCGATGAAGGTGAGGGAGGGGAGAGCGCTTCAGTCCTGCGCGTTGTGTTTCCGCGTTGGTCGCGGGAGCGAACGGCGGCCGTGGTGTCGCTGCCGTGTCGTTGAGGATATCACGGTGTTTGATTAAGACGTATAGTGTCCTTGCGCTCTATTTGCTTGTGTGTGTACTAAATGCGTACGTCCCCGAAGGAATGTAAATGTACCGCAAAGCGAAAGGCGAAGGGCGTCTCTCCGTGAAGTCGAAAATGTCCCAACACGTCTGTGACCTTTTTGCATAAATAACCTCCGCGTCGGTCCCGGTGTGTGCGCGCGTGAGAATGTGCACCAGCAGCGTTTGTTTGCGTGCTGGCCCTGTGTTTGGTTACATGTGTGCGCTCATGTTGCTCATGGCCGAACATTTGTGTTTGGGATGAACGCATGTGGGGGAGAGTTTATTTTGAAAGTGTGTGTGTGTGTGTGTGTGTGTGTGTGTGTGTGTGTGTGTGTGTGAGTGTTACTCAGTTTCACGGAGCAGGATACAGTGTTCCCTGACACGACACCTTTCCCATTCGCAGTATAGACAGTGAGAAGCTGCAAGGTGACGCTCCCTGATCCCGGCCGAGTTATGTTTATACACTTCGGCCTCAGTGGCTGCATTTGAGACTTCGGGAATGTTGAGCATTAGATCGGTATGTTCGGGACTTCTACGCTGAGCACAGGAGAGGAGAGGATTTGACCACACCACGGCGTGATAGTAAATAATGTAACGCCACGACACCGGCAGTCCTCTCCCTGCAAAGATCATATAGTCTAAGACAGCTTAGTGTGAATTTTTTTTTTTTTTTAAATACAAAAATTCCTTTCCCTCGAAACAGTTCGGGGTCATGTTCGACCCAGTTTTTATTTTCCCATGCAATGATTTGGGGTTTTTTCCCCTCTGGAGTAGTAAACATGTACAAAATGTGCCCCTTGCATCTGCTGGCCAGATCCATCCCACCCAGGGCCGTCAAACAGAGCATCCCTCACCTCTTTCTTCTTAATCTCTTCACACTGTTACAGTGGCTTAAACCTGAGCAGCTGGGAATGGTGTGTGGCTGCTGCATCCCCCACTGTGCCGAGACACCTTATAGCCTTAAAGCTCAAAGACAGCGCCGCGTGACAAACGATTCACAAGTCAAAGATGGATGTTTCTGGACTGATGAATGAGTCTGACGGTGCTTATTTCTTTTATGAAACCGCTGCTGACATATGATGGCATCGTTTCGAACCACTTGGATCGTACTCCTCTGTGTTTGTCAGTTGGAATGACATCGTCACTATTCCCTTTGCTCTTGCGTACGAGCGTGTTACTTGTGTATCACCTCATCATCGAAAGTGTTATTTAATAAATCAAGTGTGAAGTGCATCCTCAAACCGGTTCATCCAATTCATCCATGCTTGTGATGCGCTGCCCAAATGTTCAGTGTGTGTTATTAATGGAAGCTCTCATCCAGAATAATTCATCATTAATCCAGTGACAACAAACACTTAAAGTCAAGTACTTATTACATGCACACTTTATTTTGAACTCAGTGAAAAGGTTTAACCAAAATATACATCAATTCATGCAAATGCCCACACAGCTACTAATGAGCACTTTCTCATTTCAATGAATGCACTCAAATGAATGTGGTTAGTGATTCATTACGAGTCATAAGATGATTAATTATGCAAAATGTAAATACAAGGTTTAATACATGAAGTGCATTTAATTGCCTTTAAAAATCCATCCATAGTCCAGTCATTTGGCCGTACTTCCCACTGTACAAGGTAAAACAAGATAATCCCGTAGTATTTAAAGGATGTGAATTTGAAAGGGATTCATATTTAATCGTTTAAGTGAATTTAAATGCAGCTCTGAGTCATTTTCTTTTTGTCTTGTGTTTGTCTTCAGGCAAAGATAAAGATTTTTAAGATAAGAGATTAACTCGAAGTCAACAGATTAAGATAATTTGACATTTTACAGATGCAAGATTATAACAGATTTGCATGTATTAGCTGTTTGACACTAGATAGATTACAAAACGCCAATGGTGGTTGGTCTCAATTTGAAACTGTACCGCAAAAAAATCTGCCTTTAATTCCTTAAAGAATTGTAAAAACATGTTAGTTTGTGGGGTCTCGGGGGTCTTGCATCAGTGGCAAATAATGCTACAGTAAAAATACGGTTTGGCGCTTGTCCAACCCGTGTTGTCGTTGACATCATCAGTATGTGAACAAAACGGACCCGGGCCGCCATCAATCCTCTCTGATCCACAAAAGCTCAGCAGGGCGGGCGTCAGGTTGAGCGGCCATAAAGCAGGACTCATAAAGTTCACATCCCTGGAAAACCGCGGGAGGCCGGCGAAGCATCGGAGAACACACGGGCTCCTCCGTCCGAGAGGCAGGAAGCCCTCCGAGGGGGCGGTGTCACCACTTGGCGGCTTTGGGAGGGGACAGGTGTCGACTGTGAGGATGCCTCAGACTCACCGCTCTGTCTGCTGCCCACTGTGAAGTTATATAACATCCTAATGGAATCCACTTAGGCCTGCTGGATTGCATGCGTCAGAGCTGGTTGTGGTTCGGCTGGAAGAGCAGATCATCGCCGGCCGTCTTTACACAACCACTGTTACGTGTCATCAATTTAAAGTAAGATCCCGTTGAGTTCATTGAATTACATGTGTTGGGTTGGGTTTCTTTTTTTCGTTTTGTTTTTTAAATACACATCATATTTAGCTGGTTAAAATGTTATTTATACTTTAGTGTTATGTAATGTCCAAAACATTGACTGCAACGGACATAATAACAATGGAATAGAATATTATTGCAGCACACAAAACCATATAGGTTTTGAACCTAAATATTACTAGTATAGTACATACAAGTGCAAATTCTTCTATGTGGGTTTCGTACATGTAAAGAACATAGCGATAGCATCCCTGATACAGGGACAGACAGTATATGCTGGATATGTGTTGGAGGCCCAACAGACCCATTCTATTCGATCTCATTGGACCAAATCATAGGAATAAGTTCCCTAAACATGCTTAATCAGATCAATCATTTCCTAAAATATCCGTGTCAGACAGAAATCTGTCCGACGATATAAAAAGTGAAGAAAGACTTCTGGTTTTCCAGCTCTATGTGGATGCATTCGGTTCCTCCTGGATCAAATCCTCGTCTTTCCATAACGTTTCACACTGATCCATGTTCCAGGGCCTGAAACCAACACCCAAGCTAATGCAGATGAAAACATCACATGTCGCCTGAAACCAGTTTGAACTGAACAATGACATAAAGATTTTAAATCCTCATTTTGCTTCTGAGAAGGTGTCTGCCTCACTGTTACATAACCTAATGTTGGCCTCGGGTTCTCCAACCTGTCAGGGTCAGACGTACGGCAGACGAAATGAAAAAATATTTGTCTGACACCGTTTCATGCCACTTTCACTCTTTGACACAGATGATCTGACACAGGGAGTGACGAAGTGTGCGGTTTCGAAACGTTATTTGAGCAACATGAGTTTAGAAAAGCCTGGTTTCGTCCTTCAACATTGACCGTGTGAACGCTGAGGGAATGGATGTGGAAACTCACTGGGCTGTAATCTGCCAGGACTCTCACTAACACAGTTCACCGTGAGAAAGACGGACAGACTGTGCAGCAGGTCAGGTGACCCACCGCACACATTTCTCCAAGCTGTTTTCATGTAAACATTAGAGAGGGGAAAAAAGGAATTCCAGGAAATCATGTCTCATACATACAGCCCTCGGTTTTCCTCACACCATGCGAATTCCACAAATATTTTTAAAGCCAACAAGGAAAATGTGTGACTGTGACAAAGACCCATAACAATAATAGTCTCCTGCGCCAACCTGTGTCAGATGGCACGGTGGTTTGTTGTGCTGCTTTAAAACCTCCGAGCCGGGGACAAAGCGTTTCTCCAGACGTTGAGTAAACATTTACGAGTGGGAATGGAACATTTTACGGAAAAAAACGGTGTTTATTTGTGCGCAGGTTACACTTCTGCTTCTAATGGACGGCCATGTTGAAATGTCCTTAGGCCCAGTTTGACTGACATGTCATAGCAGGCATGATTAATACACAAAGGACTGTGTTGCATTCAGGGAGCAGGTTCGATGGGCTGTGGTTCGGTGGGTGACTCACGGCAACCGTCAGGGACGAGAGCCACACGCTCTGTTGTTGCTTTGGCTCGTTGTTTTTGTTGCACCATGTCGTCAAAGACCTTGGGTTGAAGATTCAAGTGTTGTTGCACTGAGGCCGACTTACGGCTGAATAGTTGATCCATTGTTGTCTTTCAAATTAAAATACATGTCTCATGGTTAATATTGTAACGGAAGTCAAACAGAGAAGATACAAAGCCCGTGTTTTGTCGAAAAGTGTCGAGAAGGTTTACCGTTCATATATGATGATCATAGCTTGATATGGTCCTACTGGACTAATCAGGCAGGAGGGGAGGGCGGCAGGAGGTAATGCTAATGTCCTGCTGCAGAAGGTGCTACATTTTGTTTACAGTTCATCAATACCAATGTTGGCACCTATCACCAAAATTGAATCTTGGCTTGATCTTCCAATGAGGCCATTGGTGCATCGTACAGAAAGGTCACAAGAATAGGACAAACACATATGATACATTGTGTATTTGTCTCTGATGACAACATTCGACACAGTTGAGCTGAATCACTGCCATGCCTCGTCAGTTATGTCAGCTGTTTTCAGTCTTTTTAAGTTTCGTCTGTCCATGTCATGTAGTTTTGTCTGTGTTTAGTTAAGTTAGTCCATGTTATGTTGTCTAGTCTGCGTGTTTTGTTAGTCAGTTCATTGCGTGCACTTCCTGCTTTATTTTGGTGAGGGGGTTCTCGTCTTCCTGTCCATCTGCACTCCGTCTGCCTTTGTCTGTGTCTCCCCTGATTGCGTAACTGTCAGCACCTGGCGTCCTCCCCTGACTGTCCACACCTGGTCCTGATTGCCTCACTCCCTTCTTATACTCCCCTCTCCATCTGTCCCGTGTCAGCGCGTCGTCGCTGTTGTCAACGTCTTGTCGCGCCCTAGTTCCTCGTCACGTTGTTTGTTCTGTTCCTTTTCTAAGTCGTGAGTGATCCACGCGATCCAGTTCAGTTTTTGTGTTTCTACCTTTGAGCTCCATGTTTTGTTTACAAAGTCACGAGAAGATTAAAATCCCTTGCATTTTCATGATCCGCCGCTCTGTCTCGTGCATTTGAGTCCAATCCTGGCGCGCCACCGTGACAATCACCACGCAGCACGTCCACGTTGTTCATGTGGACAGCACAATATTTCCATCGCCCTGCTCTCAATATAGGAACTGAGCCAGTTTCTCCCATGTGGAAACCTGGTGTTGATGTCAACAAGCAGAGATGACTCAAACATGTGGGAAGCCATCCCGTCATTATCTGCGATTGTGTTTTTGATCTTTTCGCATGCAACACAGACCAGTGTTTCCTCACATGCTGCGCATTAACCAAACAGTTGTTTTTGTCCATTTCGTGAGCACCGTCCTCTGAGAGTCAGCACAACACAAACCTGTTTTCAAGGTTGTCTGGAGTTCCTTTCCGCTGCTGTTTACATTGAACTTTCTGCCGCCGCTGGAGAGGATGGAGAGTGACCACAGCGCAGGAGGGAAAGTTGCATAATGTTTCACAAACTTTCCTAAATTACATGAAAAGTGTTTGTGGGAGAAAGTTATACGGCCCTTAAATGAACACTGTAAAGTGCCGTTCTAAAAATTTACTGCGGCCTTATGAACCGCCCTAGTTTTTATGTCTTTGCACTTTATTCTCCTCGCTTGTGTCAGATACACGAGAGGTTAAATATAGATTAAAGGTCGTATATTCAGAACTCCAGCTGCACAGCACATAATGTGTCCAGAACAACATGCTTCCTCCGTGCATCTTAAATCAACTGTGTACATCTACTGCGGTGAACATAGTGTTCCAGTTAGCACCCATGAGATGTGCCAGAAATCAATTCAGAGGAAACCCACAAGGACTCGAGCCGTATTCCAGAATCGGAGTAACTCCCGGTGGGATTGAGTTAAAGGAGTAGTGCGCGGGATGTGTAGGATGACGTTTATAAACACTCCAGTCACATATGGGCCCTCCTTCCTCTGCCTAGCAACACCACTGAACTCGGTATGTGCACGGTTTACACGGCCAGCTTTGCTGCTGCAGAAACATCGCGTGTGATGCAGAAATGCCGATAATAGATCAAGTTTAGTCGACTAGCCACCAGCTCTCTGAAATTCTTCATGCACAGGCAATACTAAGAAACTGCATGCAGGGAGCAGTGTCCCTGCAAACACACCGCACCAGTTCTCAGGGATTATTACGGATGATTGACGGGGATTAAATTCGAATCCGTCGGTGTTGTAGCACCATCCTGCAAACTGGATCTGTAAATCTGGCGATTATGAGGGAATTCTTTACATCTTTGTTTGTATTTCATATTTCACCGTCTTGTGACCGGTGAGCACTGTAAGGCTACATTTTCTGCTTTGTCCAGGTTATGCAACGGTTTCACCTTTGACCCCGCCTGTGTCACATGTTGAGGTCGGGGTCCGCGGGGGCTTTAAATTACATGCGGACCCTTGCTGTGCGGCGCTGCCAGGAACTGGGGCACTATGATCATAAATCCCAGACCAGTGGCTGACCTGACCTTTTGTCTTTTTGAATAAGATGTCCCGAGTTGGCCACATTCCCATCCAGGCTTTGATCCGCTGGGATCAAAACACAGCTGACACTGTCTCGGGTAGGAATCACAAGTTCTTAGCGGAGGAACATAAAACCAGGTCAGCCACAAAAAGCAGCAACTTGTTGCTTGTGTATTATTATCTCTAATTAGATTACATCGCAAGACAACCGAATTAAATTTAATGAGTGGTGTAACAAAAAAATAAATCAGAACCACACTTCGATTTATCATAAGACAAAGCAACTAACTTTAGTCACTTGGATGAAGGTCAGTTGACCACTGGCCAGGAGACGCTTGAATTCCACAGGGTTCATTCGTCTCACCTCCTTAATCACATCAGCAATGGCCTTGACTTCGTATCCAAACATATTGTGAAAAAAAAAGAATCCGCACTTCCAACCCAAAACAAATATGGCAGCTGCCATTTTATCCTGCGAGCTCAATAGCGTCATCGACACGCTACTGAAAGCAGGATGTTGTGTAAGTGGTGAATGTTGCAAATTCCCCTTTTAACATGTTTTTTTATAGGATTTTTTTTTTTTCTTAATCAAACATCAACCGCCTGATCTCACTTCTGCTGTCAAAGATCAGTTTTAGATTCATAGTTTTTCTCTCAGGTAAAAATAGAAACCTGCATCTGTGAGGACAAACACGGCTACATCAAATATTCCAAAGGCTCAGAGGAGGATTAACTTGATTATGTGTGATTCAAAGCAGAACCACGATCTGTGTATGGTGTAACATCTCCGTGTGTGTGTGTGTGTCTTTGTGTGTGTAGGTGTGTGTGTGTGTCTTTGTGTGTGTAGGTGTGTGAGACTGAACTTTGAGCATTTGATGATGATCCAATTGCAACAAGTGTCCAGTCAGCATTTTCATCATCAGATACTGAAATAATGAGTCTAAGTAATTCTCATCTAGGTTCATCATTCTATAAATAAATACAGTGAATAAAGAACTGACAAAGAATTTCAAATATGACATCAGCAACAAGCAACAGCCTATAATATATATATATATACAATATGCAAGATGTTGTTGTTATTATGTGTTGGCAGATATGAATTATATCATAAGTACACTGTTGTGCTAAGTAAATAATTACCTTAACACATTGTTGTGTTATTGTTTATTGTTGTTCATCTATTTATATCAGGAGTGGATCCTCCCATTGGAGGCCACCTTGTTGCACCATCAGCTTCTCTTGGAGGCTACCATTGGTTCATTGCTTCTATTAAAAGCTACCATAGGGTCATAGGTTCTCTTGGAGGCCACTGTAAGCTAATCAGTTCTCTTGGAGGCTACCGTAAGGGTCATAGGTTCTCTTGAAGGCTACCCTAGGTCCATAGGTTCCCTTGGATGCTACCACAGGGTCATAGGTTCTCTTGAAGGCTACCCTAGGTCCATAGGTTCTCTTGGAGGCTACCATAGGGTCATAGGTTCTCTTGGAGGCTACCATAGGGTCATAGGTTCTCTTGGAGGCTACCATAGGGTTGTATGAAAGCAGACATCACAAAGGTCACATTTCAGATTGTGTAAGTGTCCCCAAAGCAGCCACAGCTGTTGTGTAGTAATTGCACTTTTAAATTGTTTAACCGCCTGTCAGCAACAATTTACCGCTGCTTTGATGTTCTCACTCGGGAACAAAAAAATGAAGCTCCCTCTTCACGCTATAGGAGACACGCTGTGCGGGACACCACATGACGTGAGGCGTGACATCTACCTTTTGATTAAAGCCTTCAGTGTTCTGTGCTGATGGGATGGATCCTCTAACACACTCACTGGTTGTGTAAGTGTCCATGAAAAGCAGGCGAAAGGAAAATGGAGAACGTAACCGCAGCGCTCGCTCCAGCTCAATCCCAGGGTTTCCATCCGCAGCAGATGTTCTTTTTTTCATTTCATAACAAACACCAGTAATCCAACACAAACTCGTCCCGCGGCTTCCTGGTGGTAAAGCAATCCCTAATCCAAAGTGTTCAATTTCACAACCAAGGGCCCTTTCTCACACGTTTAATATTCAACCGATGACTTGACTCACAGTTTCCTCTTCCATTTTGACCTTTTTTAGAAAGACGCTGAAACTTGAGTCTTTAGTCATTCACCAGTAAAGGAATGTGGAACACATCCGATGCCCTGCATGTACGAGTGAGCCTTTAAGCGGTGCTCAGATTAATCTGTGATGCACGAGGTGTGTCATCAGGAAAGGTCCAAGAAGCATTCAAATAGGTGACGTATTTATTGCTCCATTTGTTTGTGTTTCATACCCGCACATATGTTACACTGATGTAACTGAACTGGAGCACCTGCTTCACATTGTAGTCGTGACCTTAACCTCATTTTTGTCAGGTTGAGTGAGTCGTCCACTGAGCAGAAGGTCACTGGTTTGATCCCCTGCCTTTGCTCGCTGAAGTGTCCTTGGGCAAGAACCTGAACTTGAACTTGCCGCTGACATCCGTGCTGGCTATGTGTGTGACAGGAAAAGTGCTGTGTGTGAGGGCAATACGTGGGAATGGAACTTTTACAATGAAGGCCTTTGGATGGTGGATAAAAGCAGAATTGTGTTACATAAATCAAGGCTTTGTAACATTTCCTCTTTTCCAAGGGCACTTGGACAGAACAAATAAACAAAAGGTCAGTGAAGAATCCTGAAGATGGAACATGGTGCTGGCAAGTACACCACGATGTCCACAGAAGTATTTTCCAAAGCTGCTTTCTGGGGTGAATTTGAGGCTAAAATTAACATATGCACTGAAGTAGGTCTCTATCAGGGACCCCATCAGCTTTTGTTGACGAGCCAGGACCCATATCGAGGAAAATGTCCAACCTTTCAAATGTATTTGATAAAAAGATGGTGCAGTTTGAACCTGAGATAGTACAGAATATATTCGAATATCCATATGTGTCGTCCTTGCGTTTCCCCATGATCAATTAGCATATGAAAACCGATGGCTGTTAGCAGTGCAGGGCATTGCCACCTCACACTGTTAAGGGGTGTGAATAGATGGCTCTCTGATGCATAAAAAATCCCCTTCAAAATAAAAGCACAGGACTTTTTATCCCAGTCAAAGGATCGCAACCTATTGAAAAGGGGCCCAGGACCCACTTTCGGGTTGTGATGCACCAGTTGAGAATCACTGATCTATACCATTGTGTTATTATACCAGGCCTTAAATGTGCATGGATGACCATTTCGGTCATCCATTACAAAACAATTACATACTAATGTTCTCATAATCACCTAAATATATTATTTTTTCCCATTTCCCTTCAATTAGCCAATTAATGTATATTTACATGAGGAGCGGGTCCTCCCTATGGGGGCCGCCATGTTTTTACAGTCGCCCAGAGTGGACGTACTGAACATCTTTTGAGTTTGAATGAAAACTGAAGGCTACCATCGGGTGAGGTGATGGACACAGCATGCAACTTCACCACTAGATGTCACCAAATCCTACTCGCTGCGCCTTTTAATTATAGTCATGCAAAGACTCTTACAAAAAAATGTAAATAGCGCCCCCAGAGACTCTTTAACTTTCCTAGTCCTTGCCACTGCCAGATAGATTTTTCCACCGTCATCGTCTGCATTAGCCATTAGTGCAAGTATGATTAAAGCGGCGCGGCTCGCCCTGCGGCCTCTTCCCATCCATATGCACAAGGCAGTTCAGGTATGTGGACAGGAAGCACAAGGGACCGTCTCTAATTATCTTGTGCAAAAAAAAAAATTACAAAAAATAAAGAGCCAATAAACACCTGTCCCTCTCCTCTCCGCCACATTTAACAGACGTCCTCCTCGCTCAATACGCCGCTCATCCCGCCTGCCGCCGATTAATGCAGGGAGAATTTCCCAGAGGCCGCGTCGATCGGGTTTCACATTATGGAATCTGCCTCCGCGCGTTCATGTGTGAGAGAGGGAGAGAGTCTAGTGGCGAAGACACTGTGTTTACTTTGGTGCTATTTGATCTGCGATGGTGGTTCTTTAGCGGCAGCCTCTGGCTTCTCAATGACAGACTCATGCGAGGCCGCTCTCTGCAGCAGGAAAGCCAGAAGGGATCTGGTTACACACAGGCTGCGCTGACTGGCTGCCAATCTGTCTGAGGGGGAAATGCTCCGAGGACAAACAGTATTTTCCCCTTTCGAGTGGATTCCAGTCCACTGGCAACCAGCTATTATTACCTCACTGTGATTTGCGGTTGTGCCGTTTTTTCGACTGTTGGGAAGAGAGTTGTTTGCGTCCTAATATTCAAAGTAGTGCTTCTCTTAGAAGACAATGGGATTCCTCTCTCTGTGGTGCCATTGTATTGAATTGGAAGGAGCTCGCTCTCTGACGTACACGGGCCTTGTGCCCCTCTGCAGCTCCGTGCAGAGCTTTCCAAATCACATGCTCGTCACACTGACCTTGTAAACAATAACAAATCATCATAGACGTAATGGTAATCGGAACTCGGTCGACGACTCCGCGTGGTAACAAAGCGAGGTGGCGAACGCGCGACGTGTTTGCTGCTGAAATTCGATGGAGGGATTGAGGCGGTGCAGCGCGAGGCAGGAGAAAATGAAATCATTCAGGGTGTTTTCGCAAAGACGTCTATGGTTTCCACTGAAAGTGTTTCTCCATCATTGCATAGAACATATCGGCCTTAAGAATAACTTCCGTAAGGGAAAGAATCTGACGTCGGTGGCTCCGCCCTGTTACTGCAGTGCGTTCAGTTAGTTATATTTACATGGTATTTATGGTCGTCAAGACTGAACCGAAAAACGTATATGACATGAAGTTTACATGTGTTACATGTTACCATTTCCATTCCGGACTTTTAATTCGTGGCAGCTGAGATTAAAGGGTTAAAGGAGCTGTCTTCTAACCAGAAGGTCAGAGGTTCAATTCCTGCTTTCTCTATAATCCGCATGCTGAAGTGTCCTTGGGTAAAATACTGAACCCTACAACATCCCATGTTCTCATATTTCCAAAGTTCTGCAAATAGATGCACAGTATGGATGTTTGTGTGACTGGGTGAATGTAAACTGGACTGTCAAGTATTGGGGTCATACAGACCTGAAGTACTATAGAAGTACACACCATCTGATTTCTGTAATATTACACCTTTGACAGGAAGGCTTTAATAAATGTATAATCAGATCTCAGCAACTCACTGAATCATGCCCTGAAGAATAGGCAGTAAAGACACTATAATAACAATGCGTTTCTCGATACAGTTGCTCTTTAAATTTTCAAGATACAACTGGATATTATAAAAAGCAGCTTTCGTCTTTGTATCCAATGAATAAAAAAAAATGAGAAATCAATTTTTTTTAAAAGCTTTGTTGCAGCTCCTTTCACGGTAACCTTCTTCTTGTCCTCTGTAGTCTTTTCTCTTCAGAATTCCCTTTGCTATTTTCATTGACCTCATATTCAGACTCTTTTGTGACGTGCATGCAGTGAACAAAACACAGCTCCGAGTGTAACTTTTATGTAAACATAGGTTTATTGCAAAATGTGTAGCTGTATCCAAACACTTCAGTGAGCAACACCTGTTTTCTGAGGATAATGTACAGCAGCATCACCATTATCTTTACAAAACATGTAGAAATCTTAGCTTTCGCCACAGACACAACTTCTCCCTGTGAACTTTCACACGTGGTCCTGGTTTTGCTCAGCGTCCGTTTGTGTTGTTGTTGTTATTGTTGTTGTAGAAAAGAAAAGAAAAAAGTCTTTGGTAGCTAGAACAACAACAACAACAACAGAGGTAAATTCCTCTTCTCTCTCTACGCACAGGCACTGATGTGATGCCATAGTTTTTCAAGTCGGCATCTGAGCAGATTTTTTTTGTTTTTTTGTTAAAATGGACCAGATACTGGACGATGATAAAAAATCAGGAGTGTATCTGCAGCGAGGAAAGCGGAACTCCCGTTTCCTCGCCATTTCCTCTACGTTTACTCAAGACGTCTCAACCTCATGTACATTGTAGTTTTGCTTTTAAAGAACAAAAAGGCAAACTGGGGTGGGCAAGATGTGCCCGTTGTGCCCTGATTCATAAACTTTGCACATATAAAAACATCTTCTTTTCAAGATCAATCTGTACAATGCTCCTATTTTACAACGACTGATTTTTGTTTGGAATCAACAAAAACAGAAGATATAGCAGGATTAAATCTCCCCCACAAGCAGCAAGCCCCAACTGCAGACAAGATTACACGTTCCGAGTCATGACAAGTCTATTGCAGCGTCCACCAGTTCTACTGTGCCAACCTCCACCTACGCTGGTCCTGTTGATTATTCTTGGTTAGGTAGGTATGGACACGTTGCACGCGAACACATGAGTAGCACGCTGAAGGTACAGGAGATTATCGGTTTGTTATACAGCTGAAATGTGGTGGCGGGGTACAGGTCCTTTGAGGATTGGATTTTTTCTTGGCCAGGCAAATCTGCATGTTGGGGCTCTTCTTCTACTTCCTGTGGAGACGTGGAGGACCATCTCCTGCTAGGGCTCCTCTGTTTGAGCAGGGAGCAACTTTACCTCCTCCCACATACTTTTCCAAGTTAGCACCTGCAGGGCCAGCCCAATCAACACCCTCCTCCTCCTCCTCCTCACCCACTTCCCCCTCTCTAGTGCAAAGGGTGACTGCAGGAAGGGTTCAGCCAGGCAAGGAATACCCACTCCTCCCCCTCCCTCTGTCTGTCTGTCTGAAAAGCAAGCGCTCTGCGATGACTAAGTCAGCCCACACTCTATTTCTCAGCGCTTTTGTCTACACAAGAGAGACTAACGACACAGAGTTGGACGGAATCAGAGGACGGGCCTGACACGGCACCGGTCGGAGCGTCCCAACGTCTGTTTTGTGCTCGTCAGTGTCAGCAGTTCTTTTTGTGTCCCATCGATCATTTACAGCCCCGAGGCTTCGCCTTCGCGGTCACGAAGGCGGCAAATTCTGTAACACTTTCATTGGAAAATGGAGGTCCTTTGATGTAAGGAGACAGTGGCTCTGCCCGCCCCAAGGCAGAGCCACTTATACAGCAGAGCCAGTGATGTGGTTGCAGGTCTGCTGGTGGTGGTGGTGCTGCTGCTGGTGCTGGAGCTCCGACGTCACCTGGCTGCTCTGGTTATCCAGCGGTGACAGCGCGTCCGTGGGGATGCGCGACTGGAACTTCTCCATCTGCTCCGGACTGGCCAGGTTCTTCAGCAGGTAGTTCTCCCGCTCCAGCTGGTTGTTCTTCTCAGCCAGCTCCTTGATCTGCTCCTTGAGGATCTCCACCTCCTCACGCACGGCGTACATCAGGTGGTTTTTGACAAGATCCTGCCACAACAGAAGAGGATAGAGATCAGTTCGTTCATCCCGGTTTGCACGACACACGGACGAACCAAAACAAAGATGAGGCTTTCCGAGAAAGTCTGCAATAACGGAAACACTACAAAACCACTTGCTGCAACTTTGTTATAACTGTGCTGCAAAATCTTACTTGGCTTTTTGTTCATGCTATCAGATACTTAGCATGTTCATCTCTCTTATCACACAACACGGGCCCGTGGTGCCTTCACATGACCAAGACTTCCTTGTGCATGCATTGTGTACTGGTTGTGTGCAGAATGCACGGGTCAGTGAGTTGTCACCGCTCTGTTTTAATGCATAAAATCACCTCAACCTCTCAGTACAAAGCCTTCGAGGTTGATATTTGCTCCATCTCTTAAAATCCGTAATGATTTCACTTGCATTGCTGACAATCAGCTGGGCTTTGATTGCAAATATGCAGTTTCATGGAGACCGCAGTAGTGTGTGTGTGTGTGTGTGTGTGTGTGTGTGTGTGTGTGTGTGCTCACCATTGCCTGTTCAATCTTGTTGTCGATGGCCACAACGCTAGCACCAGAGGCACTGCAGGAGAGAGAAAGAGAGAGAACATAAGTTAAGAGTTCCCAGACATTACTCATCTGAAGTCACACAACTTAGGTCTAGAGTTTGAACGTTGGCGCACCGAGAGGCAGAGAAAGAGAAAGGAAAACCACGAAGACGAAATGTTTTTTTTGTTTTGTACTTTTCTCGCCTTTAGTGCTTCACAATACAATTTGTAACTCACCCGGTCACTCAAACAGCCATTTAATGCATCTACTCTGAGAGTGCAAAGGGCAATTTGGGGTTTACCATGTGGCTCAAGGACACTTCGGCAGTGGAATGGGGAGGATGTTTACACTGAGTCTGGGTCTGTGACCGGTTCTTTCCAGATTGTGAGGGAGTTGTTCCTCTCACTCGGTCACTCATGCTCTCCCAGTGTGGGAACGACTTGGCAGTTTCAAAGTTCTTGAACAAAAACATTCTTTCAAGTGCCCCGAGCCGACCGAGTACTGATTCTTAAGGATTTGACACTGAACTGAACTGACTCGGGTTGGTCACTCCAGCTGCACCCTGTACCACGGTCGCCCGCTCGTAGCGCATTCATAGTCCATTCAGTAATGGTACAGTACACTACACTACCTCATATTATCCGTCGAAACTACCCACATCCTTTTATCACGTATTTTCACTTCGACGTTGTGGACTTTGTCAAACATGACACTGGAAAAAAAATCACTTGTATTATCAAGCATTATTATTATCATTATTATTATTGTCATGTATAGTATGGCCTGCATGTTCACTGTAAGACCCTTCTGCTTTCATAACGGCCTCAGAGAGTCACACGATAAGTCACAGCCTCCACTGGTCAGATCCCAGATCAAAGTCCATCACACACACACACACACACACACAGTCTGGAGGGGAAGCCATCGGTGCTGCATTCAAGTGTATCACAACTCCTATCTGCATCACAACCACAATAAGCCCATTCTTAGTATTTCCAATGATAAATGAATAAAGTAACTATTGTTTACGAAAACGCAGCCGCGGTGCCTCGTTGTTTACCTGTTGTCTAGTTTGACGGACACGACGTCTCCCCCGAGCAGCGAGGAGAAGAAGGAGATCGAGAAGTTATGCAACTGGTACACAGCCACCTCCATTGGGGTTTTCGCGAACATCTCCGTGCTCATGTTCAGGACCACGCTCGCTTGAATCACGCTTCTCGCCACGTTTGCGGCCGGTGCGGGACCTCCTCGGTATCCGGGTTTAGGTGTCTGTGTGTCGGTTGTGTAGCGATGCACTGACTTGCTGCGGCAGCTGCAGTGCTGTGTCTGTTGTTTCGAAGCTTCGCTGGTTTGTACGAGCGACTGTCTGGATGTATTTTCGGCCACCGGCCCCTACTTGTACCGCCGCTGTCGTGACGTCACGGCGTGACGCACGCATATATTAAGTGGTACGAGCCGAGCAAGGCGGTTGGCGGGTTGGATTATGTGGTGCCTTCGAGTGTCGCAGGAAAAAGGAGGATTTATAGGGAACGCGATGTTATTCATGCACGTCTACCTTGGTTGTTTACACAAATCTAGCCCGAGGAGAAATAATGATCATGATAATAATGATAATACGCTGTCACGTGTTGAGGGTTTACAAGCCCCAATCTTTCTTTAATTATTTTTTCATTATGTGAAAAATGCTCA
>JAFBJT010110045.1:34460-52983 GCA_016785325.1 Chascanopsetta lugubris | reverse complement strand
GCAGGGATCACCTCCACAGGATGCACCGCGATATCATGTTTGGAGCGTAAAGCGACACACAAACACAACAAAGCACGTTATCAATCTGCATTTCCAAGACAAAAGTCAAAAGGGATTTTTACAGCGCATTTTGGATGATTGCCGAAAATAAGCTGTGCGGGAAACAGGTGTTGCACACACGTTTTCCTGAGCTGGCTTCATCTTCACCAACTGACACCACGTGAGGTATAAATGCGATCATTAGCAGTAAAAAGCTAAATGTGGGCTATGATGCACTATGCCTTTATTGCATGACCTCATTGTCAGCACGGCAGAAACCTGCATCGAGACGTCTTATGTCCCTGACAGGCCGTTGTCTTCTTCAGCTCAGGAGAAGGCAATTCACTATTTAAATTGACAAATTTCCAATTTGGTCGGACAAGTGTGCCAATGGCAACCAATGAAACCTATTTTGACAAGGACAACTTGTTTTCCTGACTTAAAGGTGCAGTGTGTAAGATTCCTGTTTTTTTTTTCCACCTCTAAAAACATTATAAAACAATTACGTACCGACATTTCCATAAATTCATAATCACCTAAATATTTGTTTTGAGTGATGGATACAACATGCAACTTCACCCCTAGATATCACCAGATCTTCCACACTGCACCTTTAATGCTATTGGATACAATAAGAGTTTTTGCCATCTTTACTAGTCACCCAAGAGGAGTAAAATAACATTCACAGCTCCTTCAATAGTTTACAGTTTCACCAGTGATGCCACCAGTGCCCCGACACCTTCATGTCAAAATGTCCAGAAAGGATATTCAAGCATGTGTGTATTATGAAAGAGTGTGAGGACAGAGATGAGGAAATGATCAAAGAAAATACAAACTTGAGAGGAGGGGGCAGCTAAGTTTGATAAAGTGTACAAGGGAGATAATTATCTAAATCATGCTTTAACAATTCTACCAAAAAAATCCTCATGGTTATGTAAGAGAGAAAGGGAGGAGGAGTTGAATAATGTGGGAGCTGTGGGGGGAGAAGCTGGCAGAGCCTTATTCCACACCAGAGGAGAGGAACGGAGGAGCTGGGAAAAAAAGAGGAGAGAAAATAACATGCTCGGTTTGGGCCAGAATATTTCCCCTGGTAGAGAGTGAGTAGGACTGTTCAGATTAAGGATTAAACTAATGATGCAGTGGTGTGATGACAACAACGAGAGCTATCACTCCACTGACACTGAGCTCAGCTCGTTATCATTTAGAGGCGTCATTGAAAAGCAGATGAGGGAAACAAATGAAATAATAATTTTGAGCACATCTGTTGCGGAAGACCAGGATAAACAATATTAAACTGACGATCAATTTTTACTAACGTCTCATGTGTGCGATAAAATGCTTTCAGTGTCATATGTTTGCTTATTGCAATTACATGAAAATAAGAAACACATTTAAAGGTGCGGTGCGTTCGATTTCAGTCATTTTGACATTTTCATAATCACAAATGTATTTTAAGTTCCCGTTACCCTTAAATGAGGAGCAGGTCCTCTCTATGGAGGCCGCCATGTTTTCACAGTAGAGGACATATTAAACATCTTTTGAGTTTGAATGACGACTGAAGTTCACCACAGGTTCTCCTGCATG
Source organism: Chascanopsetta lugubris (assembly GCA_016785325.1). NCBI lineage: Eukaryota > Metazoa > Chordata > Actinopteri > Pleuronectiformes > Bothidae > Chascanopsetta > Chascanopsetta lugubris. The sequence goes on along the minus strand of JAFBJT010110045.1, from coordinate 51,360 downwards.
TTCAGAAGGGTCAGGTGATGGATGTCACTGAATCTTACACACTGCACCTTTAAACCATTTCCTATGTTATAGCAATAACGTGATAAAGTATGTAAAGGATTTTGTTATACTTTGATAAAACGGACTCCAACTACTTGGTGATTGACAGGGGATTTAAATATTTAGTCCACTTGTGATATTGTCAACATGGTGGACGGCTCCATGTATAAATAACAATCCCATTGATTTGTCAAACAGTTCTACATTACATGACTTCAGTGATTGGATTTGTGTATCTGCTGCTGTGTTTGCGGAACATCTGCTCTTTTCTTTGTATTTCCATAACACCACAGTGGAGAGGAGCAGCGCAGTGCAAGTCCAGAGCTGCAGAACAGAGTCAAATCGTGTTAAGGAACTGCCCCGCCGTGTGAAATCAGCAAATATTTGGCTCTCCCCCTGTTTAACTTGATGCTGAAAATGTGTGTTGTTGACAAAAGCACAGTGTGCTGTTTGTGCAACACACTGGCAAGACAACAAACGGGCCTCAGCGAACACAATGATAAAAACAGACGTTCACACTTCCCGCCTTGGTTAACACCAAACTACATCAGTTTTCGTGTACTGCTTTGCATATTGCACACGTGAAGTTGTGTTTCTAAAGCATGCGCAAACACACACAAACACACACACACACACAGCCTTTGTACCAGTGATGTAGACGAGAGCGTCCCATGGGATGATGCCGTCTTTGCAGTAGAGGTTGAGGTTGAGAAGAGCACACTCCCTGTCACTGTCATTAAACTCATAGGGGATGTTCCAGCCCAGAGGACCAAACTTCTTCCTCTCCTAAGACACACACACACACACACACACACACACACACACACACACACACACACACACACACACACACAAAAGAGTGCGCAACCAGACAGTGACACAAATGCACATGTGCAGAAAGCAGTGACAGTCAGGTATGGGCTGGGGTCTGTGTGTCACCTGGATGATGGCATGAAAGAAACACATCCCGAAGACAATCTTGCGCCACTGCTGCCCCAGGACGTGATCCTCAAAGAATTCGTTGGACACCTCGGTGAAGGCCCGTCGCATGTTGGCTCTCAGGCCTTTGGGAGGCTCATTGGTCACCTGGCAACGATTGAAAACAAGGTGAATGAGGTTAATGTGACATACATTGTGTGTTACTCGTTTGAATCAGATTGATTTTCTTGCCAACTCTGAACCTGGGGTGTCTAAAACTCATTTGAGTTCAGGGGCTGAATTTGATCAGGGGTGGGCCGAGCCAGTCAAATCACCATGACGACCTATAAACAACCTAAAGGTGCCATCAAAGGTGATATCTAGTGGTGAAGTTGCATGTTGTATCCATAACCTCACCCTCACCCTTCTGAGCATGCAGGAGAATCTATGGTAAACTTCAGTTGTCATTAAAACTCAGATGATATTTAGTACGTACACTTTTACTACTGTACAAACATGGTGGCCCCCATAGAGAGGACCCGCTCCTCATGTAGAGATACATTAATGGGCCCATTAAGGGTAATGGGCAGAAGAAAAAGAAAAAAATAGGACATTTACGTGATTATAAATTCATGAAAATGCCAGCATGTAATTGTTTTGTAATATTTTTTTAGAAGTGACAAAAATGACCACAAACTTACACACTGCACCTGTAACATGTTCCCCTTTGTTTTAGTCCAAAAAAGTAATGAAAAAAAAACAAGCTGATTAATAATTGAAAATGTGTCTTTGCAAAATCATCCCACGGGCCAGATCGGACCCTCTGGTGGGCCGGTTCTGGCCCCCAGGCCTTATGTTTGACACCCCTGCTCTAAACCCACTGGAATCAACAGTCATGTTAAGACAACAAACCTGATCCCTGCACATCTGCAAACACAGGTCTTACTGCACTTCATGTAGGAGGTGAGAGTACTGTTCAGTCATTCATTAATACGTCATTGATCATGTCAACAATTACATGTCTCATATGCTGTGTCCCAATTTCGAAGACTCCCACAATCGACTTGACTTTATCTTAGCATTATAAGCTTGAGCAGTTGAGTTCTACTGAGTCTCAGGGCTCTATGTATGAAAAATGTGTCTTTTTAGTTTTGTTTTAGAGATAACAACAGCAAGTGATGAGTCGTACATACTTATAAATCAGCAGGCCTCAACCCAACTAAATAACCATCGCCACACATAATTTAAAACAAGTGACATCATGTTGTGAGCAACTGTTGCCAGGCGATGACAGGAAGGGCAGCGATAAAGCAAATCTTATAAATCATTTAATTGCAATGCAACATTTATGGTCTAGACATCCACGTCCCTGAATTAGGACACTGGGAAGTAATCTCACCATGTTGACTTCATTCAAAGAAGAGACTGAGTTAAGAGAGAACTGTATATAACCCAAGGTGAAGATGATTATTTCGCAGCAGTGTGCACCGAGAGAAAAACAATCACACATTAGTGTGCCCATTATTTCTTTCGCAGCGTTTGTGTCGTATTACGGAGGGAACGTTAAGACAGATTAAACCTGGGTGAAATTGCTTCGACTGAGACAATTATGTACCTGAGGCTGAACCCCCAGTGCATTTATTGGGCGATAAAGTTTATTTTGGAAAATATTCAGAACAAGCAGCTCAAAAAGACTTTGAGGGAATAATAATTTATGCAGAGCGTGTGAATGAGATCGCCCTTGTCACTATGGATGACATCAGGTGTCGAAGGTCTAACAACAGCGTGAGACCACAGTTGTGTGAAAACTATGGGGTCAGTTTTATTTCAGTTTAATATTTATTTATTTTATAAAAAAGTCATGTATTATGTAAGAGAGCCAGAAAGGGTCTGATTAAATGAAACACAACACGACTAATGTTAAGCACAGTCTGTAAATCCAGGAAATTGATTAAGAAAATATGCAAATTATAAATTATAAATAAGATGATGATTTAATGATTTAATGATGATTTGTGCTTCTTAGGCAAAAGAAACCGTCAAAACAAATTAGGACGCATGCTTATATCCTAGATTTCCTCCGAGGTTCCCTGAAGCTTCTACACTATCAGATTATCCAGTGTCACAGCATCATACCACTGGTTCTTTTAGTAGTTAATGAGCATGCTATCATTATTGTAGTCAGCAGTGTACTGATAACTACTTGTAAACATGCAATACCCTAAATGTTCCCATATGTGTTATATTTATTATAACATACATGCATGTCTGTGACGCTAATGATGCAACACTGTTCTTCATCTGGGGTTCTCAGATGAATCTTGACGACAGCACCCCCGTGCTGTGGCACCTGTTCAATCTAACGGCTTGCGCTGTAACACCACTGCGTGTTAATGTACTGAGGAAAACACAGGGTGGGTGTCACATCGCATAGCTTCCATCTTGTGCATGTTTAATGTGGTGCAAAAAGACTCTGAAACCAGCAGCGGGCTTTTGCAGGGCGTGTGTGTGTGTGTGTGTGTGTGTGTGTGTGTAGGTTTACCTTGACAGAATTCTGTAGCACTGTAACAGGGAACACTTTGGTGGGCATGGAACTGAGGAACAGACGGAAACTGTCGTGTATTGATGTATCTGGACAGGAACAGAGAGAACAAATCATTCAAAGACGTGAGAATGATTCTCTTTAGACAAAGCAAAGTAATTTTCCTTGTCACAAGGTCGGCGATTGTTTGGGTTTACTCAGCATCTCTGTCTTATATTGCAGTGAGCTGGCTTCTTAGACACCACACATCACTTACTGTGCAGGACAGGTCACAGACAATATAAGACATTCAAACAGTGATGTTGCAGATCTGCCCCTGCAAAGTATTAAAGGGAGCGTGGATGTTCATTTGCTGACCTTTCTGGCTTGAGATAAACCGAAGCCATAAGGACCTGCCATGAGGCCATACAACTAATGGTTCATAATAAGAATGAAAACATGAAAAAGATGTTTTTACTTATTCTTTGTAGTAGTTTATAAAAAGTAAACCACTGTTGCACTCATTTAACTTGTTAACATGTTCCCTTAGACTGTAACTTAGAATATCTGAAATCCAGAATACATATTTCTCATATTTTTGTTTTCAAAATTCACAACTAGAACTTTGTTACCGTGTTTTCATGGATTCATCTTTATGTGCAAGGCAGTGTACGTTACCATTCCATGGCTAAAATAGATTGATTACATAAAACGCACAAACTGTGATGAGTAACGGGATAAACGAGGAGGTGTCACGATGGTCCGTCCTTCTGTGATCACACGTGCATGAAAGTGTTAGTATGCTAATGTTATCCTACCAGGCTCAGTGAAGGTCTTGATCAGCTCCTCCATGGCTAACATCCAGGACACGGCCAGATGGCAGTTCTGCAGAAAGACCCAGTTGCCACTTTTCAGGGCGGCGAGGATCATTTTCTCAGCGATGGGCCCCTGGCCCTGACCTAATGAGATGGACTCGACCCTGAGAGAAGCGGACAGATGACAATAACATTGTAATGAGCAATGCATGAATGTAAAGATGGACACATTTAGAAAGATTCGTTTTAAGATACTACAAACTTTCAGGATACTTGAATGACACATTTACATGTGTGCAATACCAGAGCATGGAAAACAATGCACATTCACGCAAGTTTTTCTGAAGACTGTTTCACAGGCGTCATCGGAAAACAAGCCCTTGGGCAAATTCAACGTCAAGTGGGCGGAGCCAGTAATATTATAACGTAATCCCGTTACATCAACGTCTCATGTCAAGAAAGACACAGACCCACAGTCTTTTTCTTCTCTGCAATTTACTAATTCCAAGCAGCACGGGCTCCCCCTAGTGTCCTGGCATAGTAAGTGCAGGTCAATGAACCAACATCTGCATGAATGATAAAAGGAGGCCACCATGAGTTTTACTACACCCTCGAAGGGGAGTGTGAGACCCCGGGTTCTCAGCTATGACATGCAGCTTCACAAACAGATGTCTCTAAATCCTACACACTGTACCTTAAACATATACAATACAATTAAATTAATAACTTTCATCTTGCCTTTCACTGGAAAATGGCCATAAAACTTAAAATGACCATCTCAAATATTACAATCCTTGAAAAAAAAAACTCGACCTCAACCCTAAACATAATTGCTGATTCAGCTGTTCGTACTTTTCGAGACATCCTCTGTCCTTGGCGAAGCGCTGGAAGGCACCCATGGGGTCGGACCCTGTGCTCAGGATGAAGATCAGTGGGGTGGATGGGGACATGTCATTGTAAAGCTTGGCCAGGTCAATAGGAGGGTTTTCCACAAACTGCTTCCCCAGGCTGACGATCACAAACTCTGTGGCTGCAAACACCACCTGGACAAAGAGGAGGGAAGCCATGCGTGATGAAGAGGTAGTGACAGAAGGAAATACAACTAAAGAGCATTAGACATTAAAATCACATTTGGGAGAGACTGACATTACGAGGAAATAGATTTCAAACAATAACAAATAAACAAGCTGTTTTAATCATAAGTGGACAGGATATTACGGCACAGACATTCCCTCCACAACAGTCAGTAGGATTTCTTTCACTCCGACAGCAGTTTGATGAACTTTGAAGCATAAATGTGATCAAATATAGGCATGCAATTGGCTATTAAAGGCGCAACTGTTGCATAAGTTTATCATTACCACCATAGAAAGTGCTGTAATGACATGTAATGTCCGTGATGATGTGGTCATGTTTAATTACTTGTTCGGGAACATTTTTTTTAAAACTCAAACAAAACCTTCTTTTACCTTGAAACCGACAGCGACAACAATTGTCATTGAACACTGCGTCTCTCTCACCTTCTCCTCCATGAAGCTTTTGATGAGCACCAGCTTCTGGAAGGCTCCCAACCTCTCGTTCCAGTGGCCCCTGACTCCGCCCTCCTCCTGCGCCTCTTTGGACTCGCCGAGCGGAGGCAGCTCTGACACGTAGTCGTCCCACGTCTCGGGATTGAACGAAGATTGAAAACGTCCTAAAGGGGAAGCGACTCTCATTCACTGCCACACAAATCTTAATGTATGAATTTGAAAGTACTCTCTCTGGTGAAGGAATGGAAGCAGAATGATAAGGGGAACAATGCCAATGTTTGGTATCTAGGTCAACGGTTCCTGAGCTTAAACAACAGACAGCACACGTATGGTTGCCGGGACCAGCCAGGATGGGTTGGATTACCCATTTCGATGTGGATGTGGGTTCGGATGATGTCCGTGGAGATGCCCTTGAAGCAAGGCAGCATCTCCTCCAGCTCGCAGCACGTCGCCCAGTAAGAATCGCTCAGCCATGGCACATCTGGTCGCTGTGCATACTCCTGCAAACATGGGGAAACATATGAGAAGATAAAAATGGGAGAAGATGGGGAGGTGATGGATGACGAGGAGAGAGGCTGTAAAGAAGAATTTAAAGGCATCCGTAGAAGTGTAAAGGGAAGAGGACTGAAATGGCCACCTGTTATAGTTGAGAGGTGGTGGCATGAAAAGCACAAGTAATTAGCAGAAACTGAGTTGATGGACGTGATGATGGTGTGGGAAGGAGGGAGGGAACGGCATTAGCATGAGGGTGATGCCGGCTGACAGGCAGCACCTCCGGCAGTAATGCCACATAAATGGACGCACAATGGAGGATGGAAAAAAAAAGCGACACACCCCCTGGTGGCAGTGACTGATCTGTCCTGTGGTCACAAAACCATCTGAACCAGAGACGAATCTCAGAGGTCCTTTTTTTATTCACAGCGCTGCTCAACCTTTGCCAGAACACCACGGTGCCTTAGCTGCACAGCATGTCAGCCCCCGCTGGGCTTTGTGAGATGGGACTTTGTATAAAGAGAGAAGGGAAAGAGGGAAGACAAGATAAGGATGATTCATTTCATGCACATTTCATCGTGTTTCATTTACATGGACGACATTACAGTTTTTATCCATCGACACATGAAAAAAAAATTAAGGTTTTGCGAGGATAATGTATAACTTTGTTGACGCACCAACAACTGAAAACAAAACAAACTAGCCAAATGTGTGAAGCACATGGATTTGGTCAACAACAGCCATGAAAAAGTAAACAACAAAAAAAAAGCATTGGCAAATAAGTCGCACCGCAGAGTGGCGCCCTCCAGTGTTGTCATTATAAGTTGTCAGTATAAGTCATCGCTCACCAATAACCCAAACTACTAAAGATAACATTTTTTTGAGAGAAACTGAAATATTAGTGGAATAAGACTTTAAAAGGGCCAATGTCAAGCTACATATGAAATGTAGACATGAAGCCAAAGTGCAACAGTGGCAAACACAAGCACTCTCGAATTTAATGAATGTTCTTCTGAGGAGTGTTCGAGTCCTTTGAGCAGCTCTCATGAGACCTCACTGAGAAACTCAAACCTCACCTCAGGAGGAGGAGAATTAGTAAAAGAGTCGTGTTGCTGCTGCAGAGCCACAAGAACGAGACAAAGTGACAGTGTGTCGAAGTGCCACTTTGTTTTGAGAGCAGGAGCAAAGTGGGTGATTGATTCACTGCAAAATACAACAGAAACACTTTGGGGACACCACAAGAAAGCTGCTGCTTTTCTCTCTGATCCATAATGAAGCAACAGACGTAACAAACAGTGACATTTTCTTGTGACTGGCATTAATGTCACGTTTGATGCGAGGGAGGAACTGTCGCTTGCTGTGGTTAGTTCAACTGGATAAAGGGTCACGACACCTTTTCTGCTCTGCACCAGCATGATGCCGTGACATCTGAATATGCTCCGTCAGGCATTTAGGGAAGGGTTTCGGGGCATGAGAAGAAAACTAAAGCAAGAAAAAGAAATTGGCAGTTATTTCTATAAAGACTTGTATGTCCTGAGGATTTTCACAATTTGAGGACATGCAAATAAGAAATAACTCGTGCATAGACTCTGTTCTGCTCACAAAACCAAACCTAGAAAACCAGCTGCAGTCATCATCATCATCTTTGCTGCCATCCCACATCAGACGCCGAGCCACAGACAGGCAGTTCCAGCCATCGCATTCAATTGGTTAGTGTTACGTACGCATTTTATAATTTAGTGCAGCCCTCAAAGGAGGTTATGAAAAGCGAAATCACCCACATAGTCAAGATCACTCCAACAGAGCTTCAGAAGTGCTATGGGAGGGACAACCCTCTGGGTGATAAGAGGTTAGACAGAAGTAAAATACAAACAGAAAATGCATCATTATTGCATACATTTTCAGAATGCACTAATCCTCTTTTTGCGCTGAAACAAAGGGAACAATTTGGGAGTTGTTGTTTAGAGGTTATTATGCGATGATTTTATTGGTCCAGCCCACTTGACATTAAATTTGGTTAAATGTGGCCCCTGAATATAAAATAAATTTGACGCTTTAGACTTTTCGCAAAGTGGGAAAAGCTCAAGAAGATGAAGAGAAACGCTGTTGCCATCACCATTCCTGCTAAACGCCACCCATCAGTTTGGTGGTGTAATTGCACACTGACATACACACAGCGATGCACGGCCAGGAACGCTGACTCCCATACGTTGGCTCTAGCTGTACCTATGGCAAAGCTCTGATAGAAGCAGAAATCAGACAAAGAAGAGACTGAATCCAGCTGGGGGTACAATCATGCCATGGGGCTATCTCACTTGCAGGGACAGGGACAACAAACACAAGCAATCAGCCGAGACAATACAGCGAGTGTGGTCTCACTGTCCTTGAGTCGACACAGATACTCATTTTTTCTTATCTCTCCGACACAGAAATATTCATTCTGTCACCCTCACCCTGGTGCGATTTTGTCATATGTTATTTTGTCTCTCTCAAACTCTGCAACAGCCAAACTGTCGCCATGAGACAAAAGACTCTCTTTCCTGCTCTACTCTGACGTGTGAGGGGGAGAGAACGAAGACTGTGCCTACAGCCCATTATATCTGAGGGCTTTCCCAATGGGGGAAATAGATAGAAATAGGCACCTTGTTTATTTGTAGGTCAGCGGATCCACACATCAAACCGTGACACATTTCTCTGTTTTCTTCTAATTATTTTACAAACTTGGGGCCCAAAGGATGTGGGAGAAAAAAAGAAAACAAAACAAAAAACATCTCATGACAGTTAAAATTGGGCTGTTATCGTTCTGCTCCTGCATGCAATTGACTCTGATACCTAGTTCTGGAGTCAGACGGTCCATTTGGGACTGGATATTCAAATTGTAAATAGCTGAATGAATTCAGGTATTCAGTTCAATAAGTCTGTACTGATCTGATTTCACATTATAAGTAAACTGCAATATGGAGTGTTTAGCCATACAGATATATACAATAGCATGACAATTGCATGGTAACCACTATGATGAGTCATGTGTTAGAAAGGTGCTCAGTCTGCCTCTCGTTCACACTTGACTCGCATCCTGTTCCCTATCAAAGTAAAAGCCCTCTTGTGACTCTTTTGGATTGGTCCAGGAGGCTTCATACTATAGTGTCTCTGTGGTTAGAACCAGTAAAACTACTCCTCATCCCTGAGGGGCAATCTGCTAGACATAGATATACTTCTGTTTGATGATTAATAGCGTTTATTACAGGATATAGGTTTTCACACAGTGTCGCCATCTGCTGGTGACATATGGCTCTGCCAAAGATTACATCTAGCCCCTTTAAGCAACGATAAAAAAGAAGAGATCTTGTCTTGACAACCAGTTCTCTGTAAAAGAAGGGAGAGATCACTACTGGAAGCAATTAGTTGCGCTCTCTCTCTCCCCCCCTCCTCCCCTCTTTTACTTCCACATGAATATTGAACAGCATTTTAAACTGAAATATCCATCAGGAAACTTGCGTTGGAAAAAAACAGAGAAGAAGAATGAATCACTATTTACACCAACTGGATGTCACCTGTCACCACCTGTGACAGGTGACATCCATTTTTAGTTATGTTGACTGTGACTCCCACTCTCACGTACAGTCAGCGTCAAGCTCCACAGTTAGTCATTTCTGAACAGATGTGGTAGCAAATGAGATTTTATGCTACGTTTCACCCGAGAGAAGATTTGCAGCTGAAAAATGGATAACTTTTACTGTTTAAATTCAGCAGAATATTTTTAGATCACTGATTATGAAGAGATTTATGTGATTGGTTACACAGTTTTCCACTTATCCAGGCAAAATCATCAAAGCATAAGCAAAGTGATCATTATCATTTACCCACCAACACCAACACCACTCACGTCTCATATTAACATTCAACACTAAAAATCTGTCAGCCTGAACGTTTTGATTTCTCACCTTCTCGGTGGTGCTGGCACTTCGCAGGAAGTGGATCCACTCCCCGTCGGAGATCTCCCCACGTTGCCTCATGGTCTCGATACACAGCATGAAGCTGTAGATGAGCTTGTGCTGCTCAAAGAGGCCGCGGGACACGTTGACGTAGGAGTTGAGCAAGATCTGGTCCAGGAGGATCTGCAGACGTTCCTCCAACACGTCACTTTTCTTTGATGTCTCAATGGTGGAGTTAAATAGCTGAGGAGAAGGAATTGGAATGTGAATCGGACAGAGGCTCTGTTCGCACTGGGAAGTTGGTCAAATATAGAAAAACACTAAAAGTGACCTGTTTGAAGTACTTGAGCGAGAACTGGTACATGGGGTCAATCTCGGAGAGGCTGGCGATGACAAAGTACAGGACGGAGCCTCGGGTGGCCACAGGTCGGTAGCGCTCCCTGGCGGAGTTGATCATCACCTCAGTGGCCTCGGCCTCCACCAGACGGTTCTTGATGGCCCCGGATTTGACCTGATGTACAGCAGAGAGAGAAAAACACCAGAATATATGAGAGCAGAGAAGTAAGAGAGGACATTTAAAAAAAGGGCATGTGAGAAATATGGGTTGTAGCAATACCAGCAAATACCAGAATTTCTCCGATTCTGCCATGATGTCTCAAATGTCCCAATGAAAACCACAGTTGGCGGTTCATCATTCTTAATTAAACTTGCCTCCATTTGTAACTGGACCAAAGTTTCATGACTCATGCAGTTTTGTGTAAGGGGTAATATTACCCAAGTTTACAGCTTGGTTGAACTATAGTCTGATAATAATGTTGTGATTTACACGTGTTATAGTATTGTGAAATGTGAAGAGAATATGAATGTGGATGTCATTAGCACTGTTTTACCTACTGTTTTATGGACTGTGTCAGACGTCAATCCTAATAAAGTGATGATTAGCGCGAGAAAATAACATTTCCTTCGCCCGCGCTCAGATTTACCTTCGATTCCTGCAGAGTCACAACGAGCTCCTCGTTATCGAGGATGTTGCCCTTGGAGGTGAAGAGGAGCTTCAGGATACGATCTTCGATGTCTTTCAGCTGGTTGCGGTCAGCGTTGATGCTCACGATCAGCTCGTTCCTCTGCACTTCCAGATGTGGACTCTCCAGCTGCACCACATCGCTGAGGAAGGAAGAGTGGGGTTTAAAAGTCACCTGATACTGAGATACTGTGTAAACATGAATGGGTTGGATGGTCACAGTGTTTAGTACCTGAGCAGCTGGTCTTCCAGGCCAGACGTGGTCACGGTGAAATTGATGATGGTAACTTTAATACACACCTGAAATGTGAGAAGAATCTGCATCAGCACTTCGATGAATGAAAGCCAATATTATTAATTCACACAGCTACAACTGATCATAAGCACTTAACGCTCAAAACACCTTTAAAGGCACAGTGTGTAAGATCTGGTGACATCGACAGGTGAAGTTGCATATTGCATCCATCACCTCACCCCTCTGAACATGCAGGAGAACCTGTAGTCGACTTCAGTTGTCATTAAAACTCAAAAGATGTTTAGAATGTCCACTCTGGGCTGCTGTAAAAACATGGCAGCCCCCATAGAGAGGACCAGTTCCCCATGTAAACTTTACATTCATGTGCTCATTTAAGGGTAATGGGGAAAAAGAACACATGTAGGTGATTATAAATCCATAGAAAAATTCAGTATGTAATTGTTTAGTAATATTTTTTAGAAGTAACAGAAATGGCCACAATCGTACACACTGCACCTTTAAATGCATTTGTGCCCCCTGTTGCTACCTTCATGCACTGCTGGTTTGAACTGACAATGAAGTAGAAGAGTATGAAGTATTTTTGCCATCAGCCATCTTACCTCAGGTAGATAATGTGGGTTAGCCATCTTAGTGGTCATATAGAACTTGAAGTTTTTATTATAGTCAACGTCTGAGTCTCCGAGTCGGATCAGCGTGCGTCCACCGGCCACGAACGTTTGCTTCAGAAGGATGGGCTCCAGCGCTGGATCGAGGCTTTCCTTTAACTACCAACACAAAATTGATACCCACATTGTCCAAAAAGGCTCTTATGATTGATTATGAAGAGGTGAATTGATTATGAACATTAGTCGCAGTGCTCCTACCTCCTCTAAAAGCACAGGCATACCCATGCGGATGGCGTTCTCTAGAATACGGAGGAAACTCGGGTCCGTCAACTTGATCACCTTCAGACCATTCTTAGCCTCTTTGGAACGGATCCATCTGTTGGCCTGAGTTTGAAAGAAAGAACCTTTATTAATGCGATGAAATCTTGGCCTTTTTGCATCTTTTGTACATTATAGAAATGAAAAAGACCGACTAACAGGGTTAGAAGGATGGAAGACAGGAGAGAGATTTGACAGCTGTGAGAATATTTCCGGGCAGAGTGAGCTCAGCTGGTTCGAGTCACTTTATGTGGGGTAGCTGAACATTGTGTGTGAGAGAGAGAGAGAGAGAGAGAGAGAGAGAGAGAGAGAGAGAGAGAGAGAGAGAGAGAGAGAGAGAGAGAGAGAGAGAGAGAGAGAGAGACCTGGGGACAGAGCCTGCCTGTGACCTTGTCTGATCGTGTCTGACAGGAAACTCTATTTTGAGAGGCGTCTGTTCTTTGCACTGGTGCAGTGGTTTTGTAACCGGTTGTGTTTGAGTGTCCATCAAATGACATGAATGTGCAATGTTGCCTTAAAAAAAGATGAAGTAACATTTGGATCCTTGTAGGTACAGCGTGTAAGATTTAGTGACATCTAGAGGTGAAGTTGCATATTGTATCCATCACCTCACCCTCACCCCTCTGAGCATACAGGAGAACCTATGGTCGACTTCAGTTGTCATTAAAATGCAAAAGATGTTTAGTATGTCCACTCTGGGCTTCTGTAAAAACATGGCGGCCTCGGTAAAGAGGACCCTCTCCACATGTAAATAAACATTAATGAGTTCATTTAAGGCAATGGAGAAAAAATAAAACATTTAGCTGATTATGCACTCGTGTTTTATAAAATTCTTAGAATTGACAAAAAACGACAGAAATCGACTGCAATGTGTAAGATTTGGTGACATCTCGTATTTGTGAAGTTGCATGTTGTACCCAAGAACCTATGATAGCCCTCAGTTGTCATTAAAGCTCAAAAGATGGCGGCCCCCCCATGGAGAGGACCCGCTCCCGATGTAAATATACACTAATGGCCTCATCTTAGTCACTGACAAAAAATGCCCGAAATCTGACACACTGCTCCTTTAAGTAAGTCATTTAACCCCAAGAAGTGGATTCAAAACTCCCCCCCCCTTCACCTGATCCTGTGGATCGATCATCAGGGGCCAGCGGCGGCCCTCGGTCACCAGGATCCCGTTCTCCGTGGAGACGATGTCACGGGGCAGACCCTCGGTGTTCCACTGGCGGATGACATACGGGTCGCCCAGAATATTGATCAGGCTGAAGCTGGAGCTGATGGGGATGCTCAGCTTCTGGCACTGTCCTATCCACTGGTCAATGAGCTGTGGAAGGCAAACGCGTGTGTTTGTATTTCTTATGAGCACAACTTTATACACACACGCACGTTGTGTAAAGTCACTGTGGCCATCCTCAGCCGAATGGACCCACCAGCTGTCTGTAGTGGGACGTGAACGCTCCGTAATAGGCGACGCAGGCAGCTGCAATGAAAACATTCCCCACCACGTTGATGATCTCTTGCTCGAACAGGTCGACACTCTCCTCCCAGCGCACCTGCTCGTCGCCCAGAGCGGACGTCAGCTTCCCCGCCCTCGTCAGCCGAGCCTCGGTCAGAGCCATGGTGTTCACTTAGTGTGAGAACGTGAGGGAAAATAAGTAAGTGGTGAAAAGGTAAACGTTAGATTTCAACTGGTGACGAGACAGTGTTGGAATTGCTGCCACCCTCGTACCCACGTGATATCTTGCATATAAAAAGGCCCCTTACCTAATTCTTCTTTCTCATTCATGCTGCTGTCAAACTGATCCTGTAGGACCTTGATCTGACGCTCCACCTCCTGGAGCTTTTCTTGCTTCTCTTCCAGAGTCTCTAAAGTCATGTTCAGCTCTCTCTGCAATGGATTTGGATATGGAGAGAAAAACAACAATGAAACATGACTAAATCAAGACCATTTTCTTTTTTTCTTTTCCTTTCTTTTTCTGTCATACTGTTTACAATACAAGGAGAAGAATGAATGCAGCTCAGAGTAGAATGTCTGGGTAAAGTGTCCAGTGATGTTCTTGAATGATGATAACAACAACAACAATAATAATAGTGGTAATAATAATGATAATAATGATAATAATAATAACAATAAAACACAATAACAATGTAGTTAATAACAATCATGATGGTGATATTAATAATCATGATGATTATGATGATACTAATAATGATAATAATATGCTTAATGATGATTATTACTATCAAGACCAATTAATAATTAATATATATAATGCTTTTTATTATAAGTAACATTACACTCAGTATTATCTTTAACCATCAGTACCATGGTACAAAATATAAAGACAACGATAAAAAAAGCTATAATGCTTATCAAAATGTTAATGATGAAATAGTGCAAAACACCCCTTCGACTGATAGAGAAGCTTAAGCGGATCATCTTCATGTTAGACTGGACAACATGCCAGCAGGGCAAGAGGGGAAAGTGCAATTTAACAACGTGACATTTATAACACTGCTGCAGCCAACATATGCTGTATGTCACATGTGTCAAACTCGTGGCCCGGGGGCCAAATGTGGCCCGCGAGAGCATTTTATATGGCCCACGAGAGCTTAAAGGCATATGACTGTCTAAAAATAAAAAGAGTAAAACGTACATTGCCCATGAACTCCAGTGAATTATACATGCCACTTTTTATGTGTAGCAAACTATTCACTGTGTTTACATTTCCACATGTCTGGAAATGCCTATACAATATTTGTAACTTGAATAAATGATAATCAAGTATGAAGACAGTTATTTAACAATACGTTAGGTAGTAATCACATTTAGTCCCATAATTAAAACCGGCCCCTTGAGAGCAACCATCAAGCTGACGTGGCCCCTCTGTGAAAATGAGTTTGACACCTCTGCTGTGTGGTCAAACTGGCCATCACACTGCCCTTACTGACCTGAGCCTCGGCTTGTCTTTCTCTCTTGGGGCCCACTTCTTTCAGCACCCTGCTGTAAAGGTCCATAGCTCTCACCCACATGCACATGGATTTGCAGGCTTTGGACACCTTCTCCACCTGACAGCAGTCAAATAACATAACATCCATTGCCAGTCTACGCTACCACAACATTTACATATACTGTAGCTAATATCACTGATGTATGTAAAACTGACCTTCTCAGGTATGAACTCAGGGTTATTGATGTATTTCTGCAGCTTCTGCAGGATCTGAGCCTTGATGTTGTCTTTGTCATATTCAGCGAGACGTCGGAGGAAATTGGCATCTCCCAGTAATTGCTTTGCACCAGCCCAGTCTGGTCTGTGAGGGGAAGGGTTATGTGTAAGTGAGGCATGGTGAAAGTATTGAGATTGTTGTGTTGCTTTAATACACATAGGAACAACAATATAGATTAAAAAGATTTAAAAAAAACATGGTGCACAATAAAACAACACAATGGTATCAGAGAGAGAATAAGGATGTCCTGAATGTTTACAAATCATGTAAGACTATTCAGCAGAAAGACAAATCCAATCTAAAAACATGAAGAAGTAAAGCTTCCCATTGTATCAGCAGAGAGTGGAGGATCTACGCAGTCGGTGCAAAAGGTTAGAACAGATCGGATATGGACGGGGATGGATTTAGTGCTGCATATTAATGACTGAGGACACTTTCGGGTTGACACAGGGACACACAAGTTTCCAGATGTAATCACCGTGAATGCTGACTAGATGAAAATCTATGGGATGGGGATAAAAAAAAAAAGCCTTAATTTCATCCAGTTAGCCCTGGCACTGTAAAACAACAACAGTGATGATGATTGTTTTTGGAAGTGACTAAAATGACGCTGGTGATTATGCCGTTTCAACCTCCGCCACTGGAGATCGGGAGAATGTAGCTGTGATGATTGCGATTGCGACAATGGGACATGATTTTCAATGGGACCAGATGATGGGGCCTGATGAGCTCATTTCCCTGCTCTCTATTCTTGCTTGCCTTTGTATTCATTCATTCATTCTATTACATGACTAAGCAATTCCAGACAATAACCACAAATGAAGAAATAATTGATATGATTATGTTAAGGAAATCCAAAGGTGCATTATGTATTATTTAAAGTTCATCAGTGGAAGTGGACTATGATATTCATCTTTATGCAGTCATTTAGTCTTTGAGCGGGTGCTAGGCTGCCGTGTTTGTAAAGTAGAAAAACATTCACAAAAATCAAAGATTTTAATAAGGGCATTAAATCGTGCCTACCATAGTGTGTTTTTCATCAATTGATGGACATTAAATATTTTCCCAAAAAGTTGGATGGGTAGATGAGACAAGTGGGTAGGATTCGATTCACCATTTGACGGCACTATGTCTTGCATGCTGAACCTTGAATTGTGCTGAACCATTTTTTTTCAGGATTAAATTAAAATGAAAATCTTTAATGCCTTACAGTCTTTTTAACT
>JAFBJT010110045.1:0-34193 GCA_016785325.1 Chascanopsetta lugubris | reverse complement strand
CATTTTTTTTCAGGATTAAATCAAAATGAAAATCTTTAATGCCTTAAAGTCTTTTTAACTCATGCTCCTCGAAATATACCCTTATTATTTCAAAATGAAATAACGTAGGATGTCACCTGGTGAGATTATGGCCAAAGGCAGATCTATAATGCTTATTCACAGTCCACAACAAGGAAAGGTGGCATCTATACATAGAGACAGTGAGAAGTATACTGACTTGCAGTTGAGCAGGATGCACACAGCCTCCATCACAGTCATCACCATGTCTGGGGGTTTGCTGAAGACTTTGATCTCGGAGATGTCGGCCTTGTCGAGGGCATTCAGAGCCTGCATGGCGCCTTCCAGGGCAGGCAGAGCCTCGTCCAGGTCCCTCTGGGCATCATCAGCTATGGCTTGGGTCTCCTCAGCTTTGACCATGGCCAGAGCCTCGTCTTCTTTCACTACTTTACGCACCTGTGGTGAGCACATTATTTTTTTGGGATGAAGCAAACACAACACCAATGCTCACAGAGAAATCATATTGCAATCCGGGTTTGGTCGGACGCGGACCTCGTCAGCGTTCTCCTGGTCGACGGCCAGTTTCTCCATGAGAGCGTCGACATCGATGGACTTCTGCTTCAGGACCGGTTCCAGGGCAGATAGGTCCACTTTCATCTTGTCCACCAGGACGTTGGTCTCCAGGAGTTTGGACAGTCCATTCTTCACCCGATCCTTGGCCTGCTCGCAAACGGCCACACAAACAGATGCATTATGATCACACAGAGGTCTGCTGGTTTTGAAGAGTCTCGTGGATTTCGACGGTTGCACGTACAAGCACGAGCTGCTGTCTCTTTTCATTGAGCATGCCCAGATAGAGGTTGATGAGCTCCAGGTAGGAGGTGGGCGTGGTGTAGTATCTGCGCCTCAGCTCCGAGTAGAAGCGATCTGCCATGTCGGTGACACTGACGTGTATCTCCACGCACATGACAGAGAAACTCTGCTTCAGCTCTTCTGTGCCAAAGTCCACATTCTGGAAGAAAGCCCGAGAGACGGAGAGCAGGGCTTCACGAGGCCACTGGAAACCAGAGGGGGACAGGGAACGAGGTGAAATGTGGTTTACAGGGAAGTGCATGAACTGCGATATTTGCTCTCTGCTTTTATTCGAACAGCGATTCAACAGAGGAGCAACACAAAGTTCAAAAATATGAAATGCCGTGGCAAAGAAATTGAATAAGGTAAGGCTCTGTTCTGCAACAGAGTTTAAATATATTAACTGTGGGTATGTGTTTCTGTACCACTTTGTTTGAATAACACATTTTTATTCCTACTGACCCCCACGGTACAAGATGCAGTCATCCATATACACACACTCAAACACACACACACACGGGGTGGGAATAATAAGAGCATACCTGCACAAACCAGTCAATGGTGCAGCAGTTGACCAGCGAGGGAAACATGCGACAGCGGGACCTGAAGGCGTCGCCCACGGGACTCATGCACAGCACAATGTGCAACTTCTCCCGAACACGAGAGATGAAATACTGGAACACCTGAACACGTGAACACACACACACACACACACATGGAGGTTTAGTATCAGCAGGCACCGTGACATTAAGGGCATGTTGTCTTACAGCTCACAAGGGGGCACTGACTTTAACTAAAAGTGCAGTCAGAGACGGATGGTTCTGTTGGCCTATTACTGAAAGCAGTGTTTTTTTGTGTGTGTGTGTGTGTGTGTGTGTGCGTGTGTGTGCTTGTGTGTGTGTGTGCGTATGAGTCTGTGTGTGCGTGTGTTTAGAATATACCGATAATATATTTCATATATATTCTTAATGGCCTTAGCGTATTTGTTTTACGTTTAAATGACAGGGGTGTATTCGATACACTTCACAGTCTTAACAGGCACGTATTACACTCCATTCAATAACACTAAATCAGCCTTCTGGACAAACCTTCTAACTAAGGAGCACTGGTGCTCCCAACCTAAAAAACAGGAGCACAGGTACAAATTGTATATACTTTGTTAGATGGTCCTTTTTCGATCGAGGACAAAGCACATCATTTGTTACCGCCAACTATTCTTTGATAATATCCAAACAAAACTAGACATTCGCAAAGAAGGGTGCGCCTTACGGAACATTTCTAGGCGCACCGCGTGAATTTTGGGTGCATACGCGCCTAAAATGGACGCACTCTGGAGGGTTGTATACGTGGTTATATATTACAACTCATAAACTGTGATTGCATGGCCCACACATATTCACACATTAGTATCACTGCAAACAACACAGTGTGTGTGTGTGTGTGTGTGTGTGTGTGTGTGTGTGTGTGTGCTGCTGTCTCAATGGCAAGATATGAGCTTTGGCAGCATTTCACTCAACCAAATAACATGGAGAGTGGACATGCGTGCATGTTTCCCACTCAACACTGTTACTGCCAAAATGCTATGTCCCCTGCTGCGCATGTGCGTTCATGTGTTTGTGTCGTTGTGTACCTCGTCTCTGTTCTCTTCACAGAGTCCTGCCTCTTTGGCTTTAGGACGCGTGGCAGCCAGCACCTGTTCCAGCTCATCCTTCTCAAACAGGTTGGGCACTTCGCCCGAGTTCAGCATGTTGTTGATGTCCTCCAAAAACTCCTCCACCACAATCTACAACAGGCCAGAGAAGGTGTGCAGCGCTAACGACACTCGGATGTACAAAACGTCTACTCCAGGGGTGACAAATATAAGGCCCGTGGGCCAAGAGCAACCCGCCAGAGGATCTAATCCGGCCCACAAGATGACTTTGCAAAGTGTAGAAATGACAGAAAAGACTTTCACTACTATCACAGCGACTGCGGGTGCCGTGCGTGGCCCCCGAACTAGAATGTGTTTGACGCCCATGCCCATGACACACATGCCGCCTCCATACCTGAGTGTCAGTGAAGAGGAACACCATATTTCTGCCCTCCACTCCGGCCATCTTGCACAGTCTCCTCAGGTCCTCGTGAAAGCTGTCATAGTTGTAGCCTCGACTCAGCTCGATCTCGAAGCAGCGGTATCCACAGATGTGCGAGGCTAATCGGGTGAGCGACTGCTTGCCTGTACCTCCCACTCCCACCAGCAGGGCATTGCCTCTTTCTTGGCGAATCATGCGAGCGATCCTTGAGGATAAGAGGACGGTTGTCAGCACTTTTGTAGACAGCATTGTTGTTATTAAGACGTGCACAGGTCCACAGGTTTGATTCCATACGAGTCAAGTATTGTTGCAGATTTTTACCACCAGCAAAATATTGGCAGTCAATGTTATTCTATTCTAGTTGCCATTCCGGGAGTCACTCAATTGGCACCAGTGAATCCATGGCAATGCACCGCCCTACCTCAAGGAACTCCCCCACCTGACTATGTGCAGACTTTTTAAGACTTGTCTTTTCACAAAAGTCTTTGATTCTTTTTAGTTTTAAGTAATTTTTAATAACAGCATTATTAATCAAATTTCCTCGGTAGCACTTACAGATTTGTGCAATGAGGATTGCATCGTTGAATAAAATCTGTCATTATTATTTGTGTTATATTTGGGGGGCGTCAAAGATTTTCATCACTACTGGTACAGTCTCAGATGTTTGGAAAACGCTGTTGTTTCCTTGTATTGTCCCTGAAACACTCTGCATATAGCTCCTCCCCCTCCCTGACAGAAGAGCCCAGGCTGCTCTGATCAGCCAGCTGGCCCAGTCTCTGGAGATTTGTCAACTGCTCCCAGTTGATGAAGAAGTGTTTCAGCTATTGATGTAACCGAACATGCTGCCACAGTGAACTTCAGCATGAAAGAAAATCAAAGGCGAGGTGTTTCAGCTCCATCTGCAATTTTTTTTTTCTTCCGTGATCTAGAAGCAACGCCTCTGCTATGCAACGCTTCTTTCACTTATCACTGACTTCACTCATCAGTCATGTCTTGTCGCCCACCTGGAGACGTGCTCGACGGCATCCTGGAAGAACACCAGCTTGGTCTCTTTGGAGAAGGTCAGGTTGTAATCATCCAGGTAGTCCTGGAGGACGGTCTGGATCCGAGTCATGTCTGTCAGATCCTCATACAGACGGTCCTCTTTCTCGGCACCCACCTGAGTTCACGAGAAGGAAACAGAGACTGTGAGGTGCTTCAGCGCAAACCGGGAAATCAAACTGTTTTCTGAAGTGGTCGTGTGCTTTAAATGAGAGGATCTGACCTTGATGAAGTCTCCGAATATGATGGGCTGACTCACAAAGTACGAGGGCTCCAAATCTATGCTGAAATATTTGCCTGGCGGAAAGAGGCGGGGTCAGAAACAGGGGTATTCCGTGACTCAAGAAGTCATTACATGGGCAGCATGACGTCTGTTATTCCAGGTTTAACAGTGCGGCTTCTCACCAGCCATCTCAGAGACGATGACGTTGAAGTAGGTCTTATCTTGGTTGTTAATGAGGCGATCGTGGAACACACGCTGACACTCGTGGCAGAAGAGGCGGAAGATCTGGGTCTTATCTCTCACTTGGCTCGACTCGCACTGCAACATGCCTGAGGAACAAGTCGGGAAGAACGAGCGTTGGACTTCTTTTTTCACATGAGGTAAATACGCACAATACACTGATGAGGTGATAACATGTTTGCGATGCCTTGTGGTTGCCTCAGGAAAAAGAAATCAATGGGATTTTTGCATAGGATTTTAGCGGATTGCTGAAAATAAGCTCTGTAGGGAACGCAGGTCTAAGATACAGACATGATTTTTGTCTAAATAAAAGATGAATGATAGTTCTTTCAAACTAACATCACTGTGGCTACTTTCTTTAGATAATAAAGTTGGAAACTAGGTGGTGTCACTACCACAGCAAAAGGTGCAATGACGAATAATGTCTCCAAAAGGCTGTTAATATCATTTAACCACGGTGTAGCAACTCCACTTTTTAAAGGTGCAGTGTGTAAGATTAGGTGACCTCTAGAGGTGAAGTTGCATGTTGTTGCCATCAGCTCTCCTGAGCATGCAGGAGAACCTATGGTAGACTTCAGTTGTCATTAAGACTCATTAAGAATGTTTAGCATGTCCGTTTTAACTACTGTAAAGACATGGTGGCCTCCATTAATGTAAATGTCCATTAATGTAAATATACAGTAATGGGCTCATTTTAGGGCAATGGAAAAAAAAAAAAAAACATTTACGTGTTTATGAATTCATGAAAATGGCAGTATGTAAATGTTTTGTAATATTTTTATAAGTGATAAAAATGACCAAAATCTTACACGCTGCACCTTTAAGCTCGATAAACACGTCAACATTCACAAGTGTGCCATTTACTGACATGTTTTTATTGCATAACAAAAGTCTCACTGGCCTGTAACAGAGAAGCTGATTGAAAGAATCAATTGAACCAAGAAAAATCTAACAAAAACAACAAAGGAAAAACACAAGCAGTGCAATATGAGGTATAATCAAAACAGAAACCCAAGAATAATAAAGGAAAGAAAACAATACGGACGATAATGGGATGCAAGATGTGTAAACAAGGAAAAAGCCCATGTTTCTAAAAATAAAAGCTCAGAGTTATGAACACAATGTACATGCATGCAAATGTGATATGATTTCAACAGGACGAGATGATGGGAAGAGTAAGCACCGGTTGATTACACCCTCGCCAACAGTGTGTTTTTGCTAAGGGGCACTGTATGTTTGAGAAATGCACTCAAACAGTGGTAGGAGACACTCGAGTTCATCTCCATGCTCTGATGATGCCTCCTGGCCACAGGAAGCAAGGGGGAGTGGGAAAGGAGGCAGAAGGGGTGATGGGGCAGATCATTTGGGAGCATGAGGCTGAGACAATGCTTTATAAATACAACTAATGTGGCATAAAGAGATAAATTAGAGCAGTGTTGCGTGCTGTGGAGGTGCAGGGATTTATGCTCGCTCAGCAAATACAGCTTAGTTAGTGCCTTTGTGCAAATAGTGTCCTGCCTGTGCTTCCTGACTTTTAGTTGGAAAAGTACATTTGCTGTTGTGCAACACTGTGGTCACTTGCCCTGTGTTGATACCCTGCAGCTATTCCAGAAAGATTCTTTGCTGTTAGTGAATCCTCTTCACTAAGTTGCTATGGTGCGACAGTAACTATGTCGCGAGTCATTGTGTTCATCCTACCTGGTGAATCTGCATGGAAAATATTAGATTCTATCTTTTATCTTTTGAATAATGAGAGAAAGAGAATTTTGCAACCTTATGTGTCTAATGTGAGATTGAATATTTTACTGAACAAATATTATTTGTTCATGTATGTTGTTTAAAGGTGCAGTGTGTACAATTTTGGTCATTTTTGTCACATCTAAAATATTCCTAAACAATTATATACCGGCATCTTCATGAATCTATAATCACCTAAATGTTTTATTTTTTTCCCATTACCACTAAATGAGCCCATTAAAGTATATTTACATGACGAAGGGATCCACTCTACAGGGGGCCGCCATGTTTTTACAGTAGTAAAAGTGGACGTACTGAACATCTTTTGAGTTTTAATGAAACTGAAGTCCACCATAAGTTCTCCTGCATGTTCAGAAGTGTGAGGGTGAGGTGATGGATACAACTTGACCTCTAGATGTCACCAAATCTTACACACTGTACCTTTAACATGTTTGCACGTTAGTTATTTCCCTGGTCTGCCAAGTCACTGACACAATCCTGGGACCAAACTTCACAACTTTTGAAAAGAAAAGATCTGTAAATTAGCTTGTCCGTGCAGACAACAGCAACAAGGCAACATGGTTTTACATTGAAGAGAGATTTCTAGATGATTATTTGAATGCTGCCATAACGACACAAGTTAGCAGGAGCACCGCTTAGGGTTAACTAAATCAGTATGAAATGTATAAACAAAAATTATGACATCATCAGAATGATAGGGCTGCAATGTTGACCTCCAGTTTGGCCCAGTTGGCAGCTGCTGCTGTAATGGATCATTTCACATATATAATAACATTTCTGTTCTAAGCCACAGCCCCACTGAGTGCTGCAGCGCCGAGCTGGTTTATTGACTAATCATTAAAAAAATAAAACAAATTAAAAGACTCCACACTGCATCAAACAAGGCATTGTATTGCCATCGAAGGGTATTAAAGGGATATTCGCAATGTGTGTATACAATGTACAGGCACTGGAATCTTTCAAATTTGTGTTCACTGAAGTGCTATATGACCATAAAGCTATGTGTGAGTCTGTGTCACTCACCTTGGACACACTTGGAGAGGTCTCTGAGATTGAAGACATAGTGAGACTTGGCTGGTGTCGGCAGCAGATCCACACTCAGGCGGTTGTAAATCTCCACCGCTGCGTCCACAATCAGCGCGGCACATTCCTTCACCGCGTCGGTGAAGTCGTTGAGGAAGCCGTTCAGGATGGCCTGCGAGGAGAGAGTGACATGCATGGAAGGAGCAGTCAAATGTGATTCAATAAAAAGATTTTTAAAAAGGAGGAAAATGGGAATGAGTCGGCGTCAGGCTGGCGCGTGGGTGTGAAACCCCAAAGCGTTCAAAGGTGTAAACGTACATGGATTAGGTGTGGCGAGTGCGCGAGTCGGTGTATTCTTACTTTAAAGATCTGCTTCAGGCTGTGCTCCGAGGGTGTGGGCAGGCACAATATGCTGAAGTGGCGGATGAATCTGGGGGTCACAGGGTTACGTCCCCCTCCTGGGGGGGCGCAGGCTGCTGTGATGGTCATCTCCTGTGGTAAAGGTATGATACAGGACACAGTGTGAGAGATTTAGGTATTCAATCATTTTCATTACTAACAGCAGGAATAAAGATTAAATACTTATTCTGATCTGTTTTTTTATTTATTTATTATCCCCTGAATATATATTCATATACACTGTGCCTTCAAAAAGGAAAGGATTGATATTAATACTGAGTCAATAGACTATATTTGCTGCTTTAATTGTTCAGTCATGTGGATAACCATTTCACTTAGGGCCAGGTTGCTTATTATTTTCCCAGGGGAGAAACAATACATATAGTAGCAGTGACAATAACATTTTACAATAAAATAAATTTGAGCCTGCCTGTCACTGAGAGACGTGGCCTTAGCTCTCTTTGATTTAGCTGCAAATCATGGGATATAATGTGGTGTATCAAGACGCATTTTGATGTGTGGTGAGGGTGGGTGTGTGTGTGTGTGTGTGCGTGTGTGTGTTTGTGAGTTTGTGTGTGTGGCTGTACTGCACAAGTTACATTAAGAGAAAGTTTTACATTAATGCAGAATGGGGATTCTCAGACCCACAAGATGAATGGGTTTCCCACAGAAATGGACAGTCTTCATTAAAACTACAAGCAAAGGACAAATTAAGTTTGCGCTGACTATGAAGAAACGGAAAATTCAGGCGTTACGGTACATTTACACTTTTTCACCAAACAGAAAACCGATATCAAAACAAATCCTAAACATTAAAAAAGGCACACCGACCTTTTTTAGAAAACACAGTTGTTTGCAGTTTCCCACACAGAAATAGATCCGAGCATCGATATCATCAATATCAATTTCATCTCTATAAATTAAGCACAATGTCGGGGTTGTACACAGCAAGTGTGTTCCAATTGAGGTGACTCCAAATGTGTTTTGTTCATGCGATGCATCATTTGAGCTGAGCGAGCCACTAAATGATAAATCGGAATGCCTCTTTTTTATTGCATCTGTTCTGGATAACTTGAGGCCAGGCCTCTGCCCGTCTCCGAATGTGTTGCACAATAAACAATAAACACCAACACTGATCAGATGCTGTAAGGACCTGTTCAGCACTTGCTGTTCAAATTGTATCTGTCTGATTTGCTATATTATAGAACACATTTCCATGCATACTTTGGAAAAACACGGTCTGGACTTCATTACGTGCACACAACCGTGAAACTAGGTGAACGGAGACGATCTGGATTCATGGTCCGATATCGTGATATATGACATTGGAAGATGTCTGAAGAGTGGCACACGCACAGACATACGGTGTACCTCTTCAGTGAGCACTAGTTTAGAATGACCTTCGAAAGCAAAAGAGAGGAAGAGTTGTTCTAAAAGCCTGCCTTACTTATGGATTCTTCTGTCAGCTTGTGGTTGGCTGCTAATTTACGTGAAATGACTCCACGGGCTGCACCTCGGAGAAAACCATACGTTGTGTTACATGTGTTCAACGCTGCCGAGCCTGTAGTGATCCCAGGTGGCGAATCAGTTTGCTGATGAGCTCCGTTACAGCAGAGGCAGTTCAAGTCCCACACGGACCAAGTGTAGAGTGAGGACTGGTAGTTGGAGAGGTGAGTGGTGACTGAGCACTGCCGAGGAGCCCTTGAGCAAGGCACCAGACCCCCCCCCAACTGCTCGGGGCGCCTGGATGTGGCAGCCCCTCGCAGGGACACCGTTTGTATCCACAGCAGGTCAGCTTCTTTCTTATTCACCTTGGTCAGTGTCAAATCTTTGACTCCACCCCACCAGCCACACAAGAGAAGCACAGAATGCTAACTGCACCTCACTTCACTACTACAGGTGTTGAGATCAAATCGGTTTTGGAAAGTTCCCGAATGCTCCTTTACCGTCACTGCTGTGGGGGAAAGCGATACCCTGCTCATGAGTTGCACAGACAAAGTAACATGCCGATTAGTAAATGATATATTGTCCGCAAATTGTACCTGAATTTCCTTCCAGAAGAACTTCTCTCTGTCATAGAAGCCAGAAAAGTCCTGGAACTGGCGCAAGAGCTCTATCGGCGGCTGAGAGCCGTAACTGTCCAGCTTGGGCATATTCAGGTCGTCCACAAAGACCACTAACTTCTTGTTGCCGGGGGCTCCTGCAGAGGGGGGAGAGGATGAGACGGACAGGGAGATGAGGTTAAGTAGCTGGAAGACTGACGGATGGATGGATGCGCAGACTGGTTGATAAAGGGGCTGCGGTGTTCAAGGGCATGAGTGGATTTACATGTTTTCAATTCTCATTGACACATGTTCACATGTGGCGTGAGAAAGAATACTCATGTAGTTTGTTGGTGAAGCGGTAAAGGTCAGAATAAAGTAAAAGGTTTCTGAGCGAATGGAGCGAAACCGCCGGCGGACGGATGTATTCGGTGGGTGTCACTTGTTGTGATCGTCATTTGCAGTGAGAGCACATCGGACACTTCTGTGCGCTGCGTATACAGCTGGAGAGACAAAATGACATTTTGTCCCATGAAACTTCCAGGATGTCTCACCCATTATGTTCTTCCTCTTCTTCTCCAGCTTGGACTCAATGATCTCCTGAGTGCAGGCGGAGGAGGTCTGAGCCGAGAAGCTGATGTAGATGGGAAGGTATCCGGCCCGCTCCTGGATGCTGTTGAGGAGCCCACGAGCCACCACAGACTGAAATGGAAAGAAAATCACAGTCACAGGAGCAGTGTGTAAGATTTGGTGACATCTAGAGGTGAAGTTGCATGTTGTATCCATCACCTCACCCTCACCCTTCTGAACATGCAGGAGAACCTATGGGTGACCTCAGTAGTCATTAAAGCTCAAAAGATGTCTAGTGTGTCCACTTTTACTACTGTGAAAAAAAAAAACACCGGCCCTCAAAGAAAGGACCTGCTCCTCATGTAAATATACATTAATGGTCTCGTTTAAGGGTAATGGAAAAAACATAGAGCGTTTAAGTATACATGTCAGTTTGTTATTGTTTTATGATATTTTTTAGAAATCTAGACCAAAGTCTTACACACTGCAACTTTAAGCCCAAAGAGAGTCGACTAAATCGATGCGGATTACGAATTTTACGATGATGACTTTCTCACCAATATTTATTGTATCAAACGTCATCTGAATGGCTACAGTTTTTAAGGTTAGGGTTTATCGGTCTACGCGATCTAGCTCTGTACAACCAAGATGTTGCTTTGTAATCTGTGAAACAACAAAAAAGGATCGTCAGCTGAGATGACTTCACTCTATCCGATGACTTTCATCTCACGTGCGACACGGTCTCAACAATGCAGACATCCTCACCTTCCCCACTCCAGTGCTGCCTGTGTAGAGCACAGAGCGCCGCACAGACAGCAGCGTCTCCATGAGGAACCCGAAGCGCACGGTGTCTGTGGTGGGAACCAGCATCTCGAAGAAGGGCTGCTCATCGTCGTAGGTGAACGGAGGGATGATCGTCTCCCAGGAGTCCAGAGTGTTTTCTTTGAAGTTCATGTACACGCCCCACAGGGTCACATCCTCAGTGATCTACATGATGCATGGGAAAACATATATTAACACTTAGACTATGTATACATGGTTTTCTTTTTCAATCTTGGGCTATCAGGATTTAAAGGTGCAGCGTGTACGATTTCAGTCATTCGCTCACATTGTTCCTGAACATTAAGATTTGGTGACGTCTAGAGGTGAAGTCGCGTGTTGAATCCATCACCTCACCCTCACCGTTCTGAGCATGCAGGAGAACCAATGGTAGCCCTCAGCTGTCGTTAAAACTCAAACCTCGCTTAGTAAGTCCATTCTAGGCCACTTTAAAAAACACGGCGGTGTACATATAGGTGCTTACAAACTCATTAAAATATCAGTATGTCACTGTTTTGAAATATTTTTAGAAGTGACAACAATCGAAGAGATCTTACACACTGCGCCTTTGATAGACAATTCTTGAAGTGTGGCAGGGATCATTTTGCGCTGAACAGAATCACTTTCCATGACCTGAGCAGCCTCCGTGAGATTGAACTGCCCAGCGGAGCCTTCGCTCCCCACGGGCACCGGTGAGCCTTGGCTGCTCGTGACCCTGTCACACACATCACAGTTTGGCCTTTGTCAAAGCTCCTCCAAATCCAAACACTTTCTACTTCCAACATCAACTTCATTCATTCAGTTGCTGCCTCACATGACCCGCCCACTGCCAGGTGCCATTGTAATGACATGATCTATATTGTTATTTACTTCCCCTCTCAGGGTTATAATGGTAAAGCTGATCAGTGTGCATGGATGGTTTCCCTGAACCCTGAGGTTGCGTGTGTGTGTGGGGGGGCGGGGGGGGGGCTTTCTATTTTATATTTATTAGTTTTAGATTAAGTTAAGATTAACGCTAGGGGTAGAACGTTAGCAGTACTTAGGTGTCACGGTTAAGGGACCAGGGAATACATTCAGCTTTGTGTGTGTATGCCGTTTATAATTCCCTCAAGCCTCACAGCTGTGATCGGCTTTTGTTTTTATATTTATTAGTTTTAGATTAAGTTAAGATTAACGCTAGGGGTAGAACTTTAGCAGTACTTAGGTGTCACGGTTAAGGGACCAGGGAATACATTCAGCTTTGTGTGTGTATGCCGTTTATAATTCCCTCAAGCCTCACAGCTGTGATCCGGACGCAGTGGGCTTTATCTTCACAGAGCTGCTCGCACACACACACACACACACACGCGCGCGCGCGCACACACACACACACACACACAGATGTCACAGACAGTGACAGTGGCTCCTTATGGTCAGACTGAAGAACAGATGTGGAAGTACGTGGGATGTTCCAGGCCATATTCTGCCCCTCTGACCCTTTCACTCGGGTGCTAATGCCACCTTCAGCTGAGTGAGCCATGTTTACAGTGTTACACCACCTCTCGCTGCTCCAGCAAGCCAAGTCAAACCCATGTCCTGACTGAAGGACTCCTCCACCCTGCAAGCATTTTACTGCACCTCATTCTCTACTCATACAAACTGACTTGCTCGATTCAATGACCCATGAGTTCGAAATGCGTTACAATGATATAGACTTTTGTAATATTGGCACAAGTCCCATTCTTTAATCAGAGTGTACCTCACATTCCACCGAGGGTATTACTGAAACGTTCGATATGGATGCCCTCGTCTTAATGTCCTCATTACACGTGAAGGTCTGATATCATAGTGAAGAATCCCCTCCAATTTCGAATAGCCAGTGTCAGAGGTACTTTGCCTTCCTATCTATTATGACCTATCCTTCAAATGTTTAAATCTATTGTCAGCACACTTAGAGGAAAATGGATCTGACTCTCAATAACGGAAATGAAGCAAGAAATATATGTTGAATGGCAGAGAATATTTTTCTGCTATATTCTGTTATATTCTGTGATTCTATATTTCTACTGTCAGTCATCCACTACAATGCTGTAAAAGCATAGCTGTGTGTAACTGTGGGTGTGTGCGAATGTAATTTACCCCAGCAGCGGTGTCGTCTACGAACTGTCCTTTGACGAAGGTGTCAAACTTGTCCCAGTGAAGACTGGACAGATTCCCACCAACTGACCACACGTAGCAAAACAAGAAGGTCTTACACAGCACAGGATGGAGGATTTTGGAATCCTGACACAAAAACATAAAGGAAAACACAAGAAAGAGGATCACTCGATGGGAAATGATATGAGTGGAATTAAATCATCAATAAAACTGTTTCATTGGAGATCAACGATGAAGTATAGCAGTGGTTCACAACTGGTCTGGGTCCGGGACCCACCATCACTCCCTAATGACGAGCTGCGAACATTTTCAACGATTCAAATTGATCGGATGAAAACATGAGCTGAAATTGATATCAAAGTTTAATGATAATCTAAAACGAGCAGCAGGTGGTAATACTAGAGAGGAAAGTATCCCCCCTTACACTCAGCTAGCTGCATTTTAATATTGTCAGTGTCGCACATGCGTTTCGCTATGGTCAATTAGCATATGTGAAAAACAGACTTTGTAAGTTTTCCTCTATCTGTAAAATGGCAGGTGTCTATGAGCATTACAGGGCATCATCGCCACCTACTGTTAAGGAATGTGAATAGATGTAAAAATATCATCTTCAGAATCAAAGCACATGATTTTATGTTAACGTTTACGCCCCATTCAAAGGCCTCGCCACCCACCAGTGGAGAATCACTGGTCTAGAACATGTATGGCATCAAATAAAGTGGCAGTATGTTGTGATTTACCGTGTTGAGGTTAGGTCCCCCTTTCCCCAGCAGCAGAGCCTCCAGCAGGAAGCACAGAGTGGTGACCTTACTGATCTCCACCTGGTGCATCACCTGGATACATTGCTTCGACACAAACTGGAGTCCCTTCTCCACATACTGCTCAAACAGCTCCAACAGGTACGTGCGCACTGTGTCCGGGAACTGAGGCAGAGAGAGGAGGAAGAGGAGGAAACGATGAGAGACGACTTTGAGCCAAGGACAGAGAAGACTTGTGTCTGTACATCCAATAAAATGACCTTGAGGAGTCCACACAAGTTTGACTTAAACTCAGAGAAACAGGAATTCCAATAATTGCTGGTTAATCCTCTTCCCCGGGAGAGAGCGACTCCCTGACTTGAATTTGATAAGTGGAAATCAATACTTAATTAACCAAATGGTGTAATTAACAAAGGCTAATAAGTCGAGAAATGTATTTAACCCTTATTCAAATTATCCCCTTCACAGCAAAATATAACTCACTAAAGTCCCTCTCTAAAAATAAAAGTGCTACTCGACAGAGAAGTTGTGTGGTGGAAAAAGTCGTGAGTCATGGAGGGACAATAGGACAGAGGAGAAACATGGAGGACGGACAAGGCAACAAACAACCTCAAGATGAATTGACTGAGATGAGAGCGAGACACGGCGACAGTGAGAGCGGAAGTTAGAAGGTGACAGGAGAGATGACCCCCATCGCACTGACCCTAAAAGACTCAGGGCTGATGTTGCAAGCTATAAACTTTTATGTGATGTGCCGGCATTAAAGTTAACGCTGATGTGGGGAAGTTCCACCGCTTGTATTGTCAGTGAAAAGGGACACAAGTGTTCGCATACAGTAGGGAACATTCAGCCACAGAGAGTAAATCAGAGAGCAACGAAGTGGACAGACGGACCATCAGTGGTCAGTGGTGTAAAGTGTTTGATGGCCACAACCTGGACTGTAATAAAGGTTTCAAAACTATGCCTGGAGAGAAAAATAGACCGATAAACACCAGCGAATAAATTTAGATTGTCACCCATCCTGATCAATTGGGTACAACCTTGTCTCCGAGACGGTGGATCCACGTCTTGACATAGGGCATCCACTTGAGCTCGTCGGGGTCGATATACACCATCCCACAGCGGCTGACTGTGGCCGGAGATGCCACTGCCAAGTCCTGGACCTGAAAAAAAAAAACACACACAGAACATTTGCAGAATGAAATTCAATCCAATTCAATCCAACTGTATTTATAAAGCACTTTCAAACAACCATAAAGGTCCAAAGTGCTGTACAGAAAAAAGACATAAAATGCACAGGACCCAAATACAATCCCCCTCCCCCCCGCCCCGCCCCCCTCCCCTTGGATAATGTCATCTCTGACCTCGAACACCATATGAATGGATGAAGTCAGTTTGATCCTCTCGCTGTTTGCCAGGCACAGCATCTTGTTGTCGTCCAGCACCGTGTTCATGTTCTCGATCCACAGCGCGTCCACCGGCCCGTCGCAGATCACCCACTTGTGTTTATCGGTGGTGTCGCTGACGGCGTTGCGAACGCTCAGCGCCATCAGTCCATCGCGCCACTCCAGTGTCAAATTGTTGACCTGGGGAGTTGAGGTGATGATGAGTGCGTATGGAGAAGGAAGGAGCTGTTGTGTCCTATGTATCCTCACATCTGCTGTACCTCTCCATAGAGCTCTCCCATGGTGACGGACTTAGGGTTGAGGATGTAGTTCTTAACGGGCTGATAGAACGGGTTCTCTTCAACCAGCCCCATAGAATGGAGGGTCGCCAGTGTGTCCGCCAGGATGGTGTAGACGGTGGTCTTTCCTCCGCCAGTCGGTCCCACCAACATCACACCGTGACGCACCAACATGGTCTCATAGAGTTGGATCACCTTCGCCAAAGAGCAAATATTCAGTTTGTGACAATCCATACGCCGTTCTGATTGTTCAGATAGAATGAAACAATTAAGAAAACGGGGCGGAGAAACAAATCCATTCACAGCTATTGTAGAGGAGTGGTGTCAGAAGTAGGACCGCTAACATATTCAACATCGGTGTGAATGAAAGCATTTCATTCTGGTCTTTTCATGGGATGCATTGATGATATTGATCGAATGCCAACTGAAGTCTACCATAGGTTCCCCTGCGTGCTCAGAAGGGTGAGGTGATGGATACAACATGTAACTTCTCCTGTAGAGGGCACCAAATCTTACACACTGCACCTTTAACAGTGCAATGTTGGCCACAGACACATATCTAAATATCTTCTTTTTATTCTTAGAGGATTTTGAGTAAATAAAATGGTGGTGATCCTGGACTACAGTTTTAGTCTCAGTTCAAGGTTTGAATAAAACAATAAAAAAAAACATAATAACAAATACATGACTGTACCTTCTTGGTCATGCTCTCCAGTGGCTGCAAATTTCGCTTCACCAGAGACTCCAAGATGGTGGAGTGCAACACACCATAGTCATGCTCAGGGATACTCACACCCGGGAACAGATCTGACAGGATACCGCTGCAGAGGAGCATGGTGTGGCATAATACACATTCAGAATACTGTTTTCAAAAGTAAAAGCACAGAGAGCAAATGCTTCAACCCTGTGATTTGTCCCAGAGACTCACCCAAAGAGCACAGCATCGTCCGTGAGGAATTTGGGCAGGTTGGAATCTCTCAGTGCTCTGATGAGGACCACATCTTCATTCAGGTGTGGGTTACTTCTCTTCAGAGACCTGACAACACACACACATCACACATCTCATGATTACAGCATCGTTTATGACAACAGGGAAAACTAAAGGAAGGAAACCAGGGCAACGTACCTGCTGTTCTAGGTTTGATACATATTCACATCCTGTCTGTTTAGATATCCATTCATATATCCTCTGTTTGTTTTTCATTTGTCATTTTGTTTAAACATGAACATTCATTTCAACTTGGAGAAAATAGGAATTGGCTCAGGGCAGCTTAATTAATTACTTTACCAAAAAAAGGAAGAAAAAAAAGGGAATTGACTTAAGACGTGGCAACCCAGAGGCAAGCTCCTAGAAAAGTCAGAGCATTTCAAAGAAATAAGTAAATTACTATTTGGAGACATTAATGTTATAATCTGCCAAATCCATCCTAGAAAAATAAAGTAATTACCAACGCAGATATGACATAAATAACGAGTGTCCGATGCAAAGCAAACAGGGCGAAGGCAGGTGATAATGATTGTATGTTCAGTATAGAACAAGTAGACTCAGAGGAGTAATGTGGAGGCAGAGACAGACGATGAATTACCAGGCAATTACAACAGTTCCCTGAGCTTCAGCTAATAACCAGTGAGCGGAGGTACCACTCTCACTACGTACGTTCAGCAGCATCCATTTAAATCTACTTATGCGCCCACGCGCAGCACGGAGCCA
This sequence comes from Chascanopsetta lugubris, assembly GCA_016785325.1. Taxonomy (NCBI): domain Eukaryota; kingdom Metazoa; phylum Chordata; class Actinopteri; order Pleuronectiformes; family Bothidae; genus Chascanopsetta; species Chascanopsetta lugubris. Next base: position 16,868 of record JAFBJT010110045.1, on the reverse strand, counting down.
CTGTGGCTGCGTTGTCTCCACTTTTAGTCTGACTTGTTTTGTTCCTTTAAAGGTACAGTGTGTGAGATTTCGGTCATTTTTGTCACTTCTAAAAATGTTAGAAAACCACTCCATGTGGACATTTTCCTGAATTCATAATCACCTATGTTTTGCGCATTACCCTTAAATGAGCCCATTAATGTATATTTACATGAGGAGCGGGTCCTATCAACAGGGGCTGCCATGTTGGACAATGGACACACTACACATCTTTAGAGTTTTAATGACAACTGAAGTCTACCATAGGTTCTCCCGCATGCTCCGAAGGGTGAGGTGATGGATGCAACATGCAACTTCACCTTCAGATGCCAACACATTTGACACACTGCACCTTTAACTCCTCATGATTCCAATGAGCCAAAGTGAGGGAATTCCTCATAGATGGCACACAAGAGCAACAATTTGGTTTATATGTCGCAACTACAGCAAAATAAAACAGGATCATTTGAAATGTCTGAAGGCTTTTGACCTGTGCTCTGCATTCACACCACTACAAGTATGTTTTTGCACCTTCACTGTGGCTTAAAATACTTCCTGTAGGCGACGTGACATCAAACATGGCCTAATTCACTGATTATCACTACATCTGCGACAAACGAAACCATGACGGATGCATGCAAAGCAGCACATTTTGCATTTAGCACTCGTAATCTGTCCCTGCACACTCTGTACATTGAGGCTAAATATACTGAATATGCCTACACATGTTTGTCTGCACCCCTGTGTCAGAAACACACGAACAGACTCTCCTGAACGCACACACGTGCTAGCTAGTGGATGCACGAGTGTGAGTGTCCTCACCCTGCCATGACCAGGACAGACTTGACCGCGCGCATGCCAAAGTCGTAGTGGTCCTGCTGGGACAGCTGCTCCGAGCACAGCTTGTACATCTGGGTCATCTTCCTGGCGAGGGTGGTGCTGGATTCAAATCCCTCCGAGTACAAAATCACCTGCATGACGAGGGGGAGGAGCCATTAGGAAGAAAAAAAAGAGGGTAATGCGCACGTGAAGCAATGCACCCGGAAGGTAGTCGGTTACCTCGGCGATGAGTGCGTAGTTTGGCACCATCATGGCTATGGGTCTGAAGAGAGCTTTGAGGTTGTCGGGTAGCTCGGTTCTTCCAGCGTAACCCGGGTTCATGGTGATGAAGGCGGCACATGTCATCACCAGTTTGATCTCACGGCCCTCGAATCGAAACCTCTCCAGCTGGATGACACACAGAGTCCATGTCTATGTGAATGCATCCATGTTTGACAGTGACCTGTACATAACCTGTGCAACCCTGCTGTGATACCTAGACCTAGATAGGGCTCAGCCATGCAAAGTGAAATTACACCCTGAAATGTTGTGTCGATCAGGACATAAAGATAAATGAAATATTTGAAATAGAAAAATAAACAATTCGATAAGGACACAGTCCTTGTGTTTCAACTTCGGTGAGCTTTGACCCGTAAGACTTGCTTCACATTTGCGTAGGTGTGACCTCGTCCTAACACTGGAGACATATACATAAATGAATGGCTTGTGTCACTGAGCACCTTTTTGTCCTTAAAGGTGCAGTGTGTATGATTTCAGCCATTGTTGTCACTTCGATTAGGTAGGAAAAATATTACAAAACAATTATATACTGCCACTTTCCTAATCATCTAAATGTATTTTTTGTTCCCATTACCCATTAAATTAGCCCATTAATGTATATTTACATGAGGGGTGGGTCCTATCGATGGTGGCCGCCGTGTTTTTACAGGAGCCCAGAGTGGAGATACTAAACATATTTTGAGTTTTGATGGTAACTGAAGTCTATCATGGGTTCTCCTGTATGATCAGAAGGGCGAGGGTGAGGTGATGGACACAAGATGCGATGTCACCAATAGATATAACACTGCACCTTTAATTCTTTAATTCCTCAACAATTAACTTTATAGTCCATGTATTCAATCAAGTATTCTGTGGACGATAATATGGCTCATGTCTTGCAAACACTGTTTTTACAGCATTTCGGTGTGTAGAAGGGCAGGGGGGTTGTACCTTGGCTGCTTTAGCGTTCCGGATGGTGATGAGCTGCTGGGCAATCACAGACAACACCTCGATGTCGATTCGGTTGAACTCGTCAAAACAACACCAGGCTCCCGACTGAGCCAGACCACTGAAGAAGCGGCCCATCATCTGGAGAAATGAAACAGGAAACAAGGAATTTAATGTGTAACCTCTAAAAACCTCAATCGAAAATAGAAGCATTGAGTCTTTTCCTTTAAGTGCTCATATCGAAGGAAGGCACACAAATGTCTAAGTCTATTCTCCATGCAGGAGAATCGATGAATCAGTGGCGTGCATTATACTTGCAGGTCATTGTGTTTCCTGCGCCATGTGTGTGAGTGACAGTAGCAGTATAAAAGCACTAAAGTATCAACACCTCATGGACGGTGGTGCTGTTCACACGGATACTGGAGCGAGTACCTCAACAAACCATTAGCACATAAAACCAGAGAGGACTATGTCGCTAGCGAGACCCATTAAATCAAAGCGTTCGCCTGGCTCTAATACACTTCAGGTCCTCTCACAGCAACTAATCACAGTAGACACAGAGAGAATGGCTTTGCAGCCGCCTCCTCAGTTTATGCTTCCAGCTGAAGTGACTCAAGCCTCCTTGCACTGCAGGTCACGAAACACTGTACTGTTTAACATTAAGGAGAAATGCAGAGTGTCTCAAGGTCAAAGAACTCATCTGAAGTTACAAGCAAAAATACACATATTTTCTCACATATATAATTGAAAATGATCAATTATGAACCAAGTGAGGAGTTGATCGTTTTTGTCAGCGGACCAAAGGAACACATTTTAATCTCATTTAAAACAGTGGGTCATAGAATAAATGAAGAAATCTAGAGACGATTCAAGATAACTTGACAATTAATTGATTAATTTATGATTCTGTGATTACAAGGGAAGTTAACGGGAAACTTACCTCAAATAATGAAGGACAATTATTCAATCCAAACTGTGGTTTTGTCTCAAAAGGAAACACTATTGAAGTCTTGACTGCCTTTGCAACACTGCCATCTAAAGGTGTCACCTAGTCAGTACCGTCAGAGCTTGCAAAGCCAGCACCAATGAAGTGAATACATGGAGGGGGCAGAGGGGGAGTGAGAAATGCTGACCATGCACAGTAGGTGAAAAGGTTATGAAACTTATTTGTCAAGCCCTGAGAGGGAAACTAAGCAAACTGAGCATGTACTGAATGGACAGACCTTGTAGTCGAGTCCATCGGAGCAGTTAAACACCACACACTGTATGGCCAGTGCTTTGGCCAGGTCCTTGGTGGTCTCCGTTTTGCCCGTTCCTGCAGGTCCAGCTGGAGCACCTCCCAAGTCCAGCTGCAGAGCTCCCATCAGACACAGGTAGCAACGATCCTGCAGTGTTAGAGAGATACAGAAGAGTCAGGGGGAAACTGAATAAACAAATTCACTGAATGAACAAACAAGATGACAAATAAAAGTGCATTGTCAGCGTCAATACTCGAATTCTGTTACCGTCAGCGGTGTGATGACGAGCCGTGGACAGGCGCCCAGGTATTCATAGCCATAAATGTATGTGGAAAGAGCCATGGTGGCTATACAGGTGTCCATGTCCATGTCCCAGTAGTAGCGCAGCTGTCTCTGCCATTCAAAGTTGGTCCTGGTGTCCACCTGAAAAGACACAATTGAAGTTTAAGGAATCAAGTTTGGACAAAGACAGTTTTTGCACATGTGAAAAAAAAGATGTATATATGAATGAATAAAAGCTGCTTGATGATGTTTACATGCATTTACATGGCCGCATGAATGCAACACTCGTGTACCTTCTGTTTGACCAGATCTGTGACGATGTCTCTGGCATGGACATCGATGGTGATGAGGGCAGTGATGATATAGCGATGTAAAAGGGGCAGGGGTCCTCGAACCAGTGCTGCCAAGGAATTTAGTCTCTGTGCACACACGTGATTGGGTGAGAGGTGTATCATTTGCTCGTATATTACATGGATTTTATCTTATAAAGAGTAATAAAGCAAACTAGAGTAAGAGCGAGTGAAGTTTACCTCAAAGCTGGTGCCTTCAAATTCCTGCAGGGCAGCAAAGTGGTCGTGGTCCCCCTCCAAGCAGGCGTCCATCTCCTTGCACCACATCATCTGAGAGATGGTTAGCACCACCTAGTGGATACAAATACAAACTACTGTCTCATATGTTCAGTGGAAGACATGGAAAAATCAAGTCCTGCCTCCTGTAGGCCAATGATGATGGAATCACAATACATGTGAAACAATGTTAGAAAAATGATATTGAATGTAAGATCTTGTGTGTAAGATTTCAGTCAATTTCGTTCAATATTTACCAATGTATAAACACCTAAATATATTATCATTTTCCATTACCCTAAAATGAGCCCTTTAATGTATATTTACATCAGGAGCTGGTCCTCTCTATGGAGGCTGCCATGTTTTTACAATAGCCCACAGCGGATGTACAATATATCCTTTGAACTTTTGAGCTACCATAGGTTCTCCTGCATGCTCAAAATGGAGGGGTGAGGTGATGACACAACATGCAACTCCACCAATAGGTGTCACCAAATCTTACACACTGTACCTTTAAAGGTGTAGTTTGTAAGATAAGGGGACATCTAGTGGCGAAGTTGCGTGTTGTATCCATCACCTCACTCTCAGCCTTCTGAACATGCAGGAGAACCTATGGCAGACTTGGCAGACATTAAAACTCAAAATATGTCAGTAGATCCACTTTTACTACTGTAAAAACATGGCGGCCCCCATAGAGAGGACCCGCTCCTCATGTAAATATACATTAATGGGCTCAGTTAAGGGTAACGGGAAAAGAATAATACATTTAGGTGATTATACACTCATGAAAATGTCAGCATGTAATGGTTTCGGAAGGTTTTTGGAAGTGACAAAAATGGCCGAAATCTTACACACTGTACCTTTAAAAGTGACAACGATGTTGAATTCACGTGCATGTGTACCTGCGACGGATGCCCAGCCACCACCCACTCCTCTCTGGATTTGATCTGGTAGTCTGCGATGGCGGCCTTGCTGAGTCGCCGCAGTGAGGAGAACATGGCCTCCTCCACCTTGCACAGCCAATCCTCCACATTCCCCTGCGCTTTCAGGCCTTTACTCAGACACACCTTCATATTCAAACACAGAGGGAGAAGAAGATGAGCCTTGTCTTTGTGCTGAATCACCTCTCTCAGCTTTATATTCACCCTCTGGGATCGCAGGACTGCTGTAATCATACCTAATAACCATCCCCTGTCAGTTATGTGGTCATAACTGTCAAGTCCTGAGTCTGACACAGTGGGTTCCTGAGCAATCAGGGCAAGCGCAATTGCCAGCACTCAGAAAACGGTTTCATCATCCTTGTTGCAGAATTTGCGATGTCAAACACAATTTAAGGGAATGATTGCTGTGCTTCTAATTTACGTGCCAGGAGAGACCCAGTCCTCACGACGCACAGAGAAAAACAAGATTAATCCTTCTGTGTGGTGAGGTATCATTCTCTGCTGCTGGACAAGCAAAATGTTCAGTAATTATGAAAAATAAAAAAAATAAAAACCCAAGAAAAAATGCATAATTAGGGTTGTTATCTTTTCAAATTCAGATTCTGGCACGTTAACTGTAGCAGTCAATTACTGCCAGTATGATTTTTTTTTTTTTTAATAATTTGAGAATCTACTTGTTCCAGCTTTACTTTAGGAGTTGTTAAGAAGAGGAAAAGTGATATTAGTTCAATATAGCTGACAAGGTTAAGTGGTGTCACGAGAGAAAGGAGGTGGAAGAAAGTATAATTTCCACTCCTAACTCACTCTCTTCATTCTCGGCCCGAACAAGAAAAACAACAGTGGAAGTGAAATCCGGTCAGACAGCACGAGGAGCGAAAGGGAGTTAATGTGACTCAGCACTGACCTTCTCTCCCTCGGGAGAGATCATAAACAGGATGTCTTTGCTGTAGATGTTCTCCTGTTCTCCAGCACCCAGCCCGGCTCCTGCTGTAGCAGCCATGTCTTTAGGCAGCAGAGCAAACTCCAGCTTGGTAATGGCATCGAAACACTTCCTGAGGTGTGGCTGCACAGCCTGAGGGTTTCTGGTCTGGGCCAAGATCTTTAGCAGCTCATCATTAGATAAGAAGTAGAACCTGCGGGGGACAGATGAGTATCAGAGCAGGCAACACCACACACAAACACACACAGAGGGAACGGCGATGACTGAGGAGGGGAGAGGTGTGGTCAAAAGTGGTCGTATGTCATTTTCAAATTTCTAATTTCATTCACGCAGGATGAAAAACACTCATCACAAAAGAAGATAACGAGGTCAACTTTCAGGGATCGCAACAGTATGATTGGAGCTGGGGTAGCAAACAAAAGCGGGCTACACGTACATCCCATCCTCACACGAACTGTTCAGCTGATTGATCACGAGTTGCATGTTGGTCTGTTCATAGTTTTTTTTTAATTACTTTTTGAAACAGTCATTACTATCATTATAATTTGTTGAAAAAAAAAATACATTTCACAAAAACATTCCAGTGCTACTTGAATGATATTCTTACACTATATCTCATTAGAATGCGACAGAGGTTGCTCTAAAGCAAAGCTAAGATCATAAAATCGTTTAGTTTAAATGACCTCAAAACACATTCAAGTCATATCCTCATGTATATTTAGACTTTCTAGGCCCTCGAAAGTCTAAATATACATAGGGGTATGACTTCACCTGTATATGTAGTGGATTCTAAAAGGATGAAAAGTGTTTCTGAAACAATCTATCGACCCTCCCTATATCTCTGATGAGAACATGCTGTTCATCAACACGGGACAAACAGAGAGTATATGTGTGTGTACCTGGGGAAGATGACTCTCTTGGACTCGAGGTAGTCTTCCAGACACTTCTGAATCTCATCCAGCAGAACGTTATTGCGCTGAAAGGTCTCCAGCAGATCTGAAAACGACATTGTTTTCATGCTGGGTGACAATATGAATATGTTTGTGCGGGAGTCTGCACATGTGATCGCGAACATCTGCATTAAAGGTGCAGTGTGTAGGATTTCGGCCCATTTTTGTCACTTCTATCCATAGAAATAAAATGACAAAACAATCATATAGATAATTTTACAAATGTATCATCACCCCAAGGTATGACTTGCTTTTTACTTTACCCTTAAACGAGCACTTTAATGCATATTTACACCAGGAGCGGGTCCACCCTATGGGGGCCGCCATGTTTTCACAATAAATTCTCCTGCACGCTCGCTTGAGAGGGGTCAGGTGATGGATACAACATGCAACTTCACCCGTAGATGTCACCCAATCTTAAACACTGCACCTTTGACTCATGATGTACCTGGATGTGTGGCTGCTCGAAGGGCGTTGGGCATCTTATAGACCCTCCCCATGATCTCCTTCCAGGACTTGTCCACCTTGATGAACATCTTGGACTCGGCGGGCAGCTGTCTCTTGATGTCCGGGGCTAAGAAGATACTCTCGAGGTAGAGCCAGTTCCTTTGGCACGCGAGCCACTCTTCCTGGAGAGGAGGGAGCCAAGGGGAGGATTAAAGGCAGAGGCAGAGGAGAATGATAAAACACAGTCTTAAATGTGATGCTGTTATTCGGTCTTTACATGGATGGAAATAAAGGAATCAATTAACACTGACAAAGCGCAGTTACTCTTGCTGCCAGCAGGGAGAGCTACGGTTCTATATTTGAGGCCGTTTCAAAGGAGGCAAAAGATCAGTCCTTTTTTTTTTTTCCTATCAGAGGTGTGGCATGATCTGAGACTTCACCAGAGTTTGGTTGAAGAGAGTCAGCTGTCCCAGCAGCTTGTCAACCCTGGCCTTGATGGGCGCCACGTAGTGAGAAGATGCAGCCGTGCCCACATTAATCAGACTGTCATCCAGGAGAACCTATGATCACAGACACAAATAATCACAACCTGAGGTGCCGTGTGACCTCCGGGGTGTTACGCAAGACTGGACACTGGAGTGTCGTACCTGGATATCATCAGTGCCTCCTAAGATGAACACATCCTGGGATTCGCCGTGAGACAGAACGGTGAACTCTGCCGTCTTCCAGATGTCCTCCACCTGCGAGGGTCACACAGAAGGGGAGAGCTTCAACAACATGAGCTCCCTGCATTGGATTTGACAAGTGACTTCTCTGCGCCTGTGCCTCTCATGTGAATTCTCTATTAGATATGAATTTCAACATGGGTGACCCGGTCACACTGGAGTCAAGGTGGGAGGGGATTTGAGAGCAGCCAGAGGACTGATTCACAATGTCCACCATTTTTCTATTAACCACCCGTTCCATGCACTACTAGAGTGTCTTTCACGTTTGTGTATTATTGTGTATTTTATATACTGCTTTGTGAAACTATGGGGACTGAAAAGCATGTAGTACTCACACATAGGCACAAATACTCTTTGGAGCTTAGAAGATAATATTGATAATAATAATAATAATAATAATAATAATAATAATAATAATAATAATAATAATAATAATACATGAATACAAAATAAAAGGCAAAAGATTTCTAACATTCACTAGACCCAGTTGAGGTTAATGATAGATACCCTGCTGGCACAAGAGGTCTGTACCAGAGGGGGGAGCCCCATTCACACAGAATGGAATACCGAAGCCCTTAACAATTTATATAAAAAATATATATAAATAAATTTAAAAAAAATAATAATAATAATAATACAAATGAAATAAAATAAAAATATACTAACAGACATTACATAATTAAAAACAAATTAAATCTCATTGGTAGAAACATAAAATATGTAACGTGCCTTATAAATCACTGTCACTGTTAGTGTCTCTCGTCCCAACAGTCCATGTTAACGTAATGCAGCTGACTCAATGTGATATAACATACAATTCTTAGACAACAAAGTTTATTCATCAAATGATATTTGATTTCACGGATACCACTGTTTGAATTAATCTTGTTTTCGGTTAATCCACATTTTTATTTTTTGTGATTCCCTCCCACACTTGAGGTGTTTGTGACAATCGGAATTCCACTCTGGATCTGAGACAGAGTGGGTGGGTCTCAGCAAATCTGACTTGACTGGAAGATCATGCTTTGATACAGAACCACAGGTGGACTGAAACTCAGGACCCTTAGGAGAGGTTTCTCCCGGTTGAATTTGAATGGATCAGATCACTGCATTTAAGGCACCTTATTAAAACGCTTATCCATTAATCCATCCCACTATCCCCTCATTGTAAAAACAACTCAATGACCTTTAGCATGTGAAAGAATCAGCAGATTTACAAATGTGATTTTAATCCAGGGTCATTAAATATGAGGCAGACTTCATCGTGATGCTGGCGAACATTCCCTTACCGAACAAATATATTCAAATGTATTTTCCAATACATTAAATAATAATTTTCACTATATTTCAAGAAAACTTTGTTCCACCCGGCAATGGAGTTGTTTTAAGTATTTCCAAGTCAGATTAAATAAATAAATATAATCTTCATGCTGCCAATACACATATTGACAGATTAGCCACAACACCTGCGTGGTATGTATATATTCTATATGTAATAGTACTTACTTAGTCTTCCCTCGTCATAAAATCTATAACCAAATTGAATTCATGTTGTACTACACTTCAGTGCGTCAAACCTGAATCCGAATCCTGGATAACGACAATCACAAAACAGTCCAATCGGACGCCAGTTGGTTCCATTTTCTGCTGTTTAAGGTGAAGGATGACACAGGCTGCTTTACCACCCAGGTGAGTTGGGATTAACATGATTTTCAGCAGCGTCATGGAATTTGATAAACAAACCTGAGGTGCAGCAGAGGCGCAATCTGCCTTTCATATTCAATGTATATTTACAGGCTTACAGAGGTTGACACACAACTATATTTGTGACAATCTCAAGTTCAACGTACTTTGATTTTGATCAGATTTGACACCGTACATTATTCTACAGAAATATTGGTGCTGACTGTTCATTAAACACGGAGCTAGAGTCATTTAGCTTTACTCAACATAATGACCAGAGGGAAAGCAGGTAAAAGGGAACAACGTATAGACTCAGACACGAGTTAAACTCTCTAAGTCATCTGTAATGATCCACTAGAAGTGTGTGGTGGCGTGTTTATCTGCACAGATGCTGCTCTGAGCCGCTATTTTTTTTTTATGTTCTTGTTGTGTTACTGCTTTCCAAATGTTTCTGGGTGGCCTGGTAAGTACATGTGGTAAGTGCATATGCCACTTACCGTACTCAATTATCAGCATTTCCATAACAAATGTACAGTATAAAGCTCCCAGTATACTTTGCATACAGTCCTGCCAGTGTTTTGGGGCAGGGGAGGAGGAGGGGACCGACTACTGTGTTTACAAACACTAACCAATAAAGCCTGCGTAACTTTAGCTTTAAAGGTGCAGCGTGTACGATTTGGTGATATCTACAGGTGAAGTTGCATGTTGTATCCGTCACCTCACTCTCTCCATTCGAGCATGCTGGAGAACCTATTGTCGCCCTGGGTTGTCATTCAAACTGGGCTATTGTAAAAACATGGCGGGCCCCATAGGGAGGACCCGCTCCTGATGAAAACAGACATTAAAAGGGCTCATTTTAGGGGAATGTAAAAAGCCAGTCGGACATCGATGTGATGATACATACAGAACAAAGTCTGTCTGTACTCGTTCGTAATTCAATTTCTACAGATGGAAGTGCCAAAAACTGACTTGAATCTTACGCACTGCACCTTTAACTTGTTACATCTATTTGGAGTGATGAAGGGAAGGAAGGCAGTTTGTTTTTTAATCCTTGAACACAGTCTTTATGCTAAGTTCACCACCTCTTGGCTGTGGCTTCAGAGCTTCCTGACAGATAACTAATCACTGGCATTAAAGCACAAATGCAGTCACCTTGAGAGTAGTTGGCAGCGTGTACATATTGGCATACATTCGACCACGCCGATCAGAATTTCTGATTAAAATGGTCTATACTTACCGCTGTCCACCACGAGATACATTAAAGTAAATTGCGACCATGGACACATGACATGTCTGCTGAAGTCATGTCTGGGGGTTGCTTAAAGGTGCAGTGTGTGCAATTTGTCATTTTTGTCACTTCTAGTCAATTCAAATCAATCCATCACCTATGGGAAATGAGCCCTTTAATGTATATTTACATGAGAAGCTGGGACCCTCTACTGGGGCAGCCATGTTTTTACAGTAGTCCAGAGTGGACGTACCAAATGTATTTTGTCATTTTTACTCTTAATGATACCTGAGGGCTACCACAGGTTCCCCCTGCATGCTCGGAAAGGTAAGGGAGGTGATGGATACAACATGCAACTTCACCACCAAACCTTACACACTGCAGCTTTAAGTTGAAAAAATGTGATGGTGACCATTGTGTCAGAATCAAACAGAGGGTTTGATGTTTAAAGAAATAGACATCTATGTATTTATACAGGTAAGTCATGAATTTGACAAGCGTGGGCAGAAGTAAACAGCTCACACTCAGCACACAACATGATGGAGGGAACTTCTGCTGCAGTGTCATCAACAGATTAAAGATGCAATGTGTACGATTTAGGCAATTTTTGTCACTTCTTTGACTACGACAAAACAATCACATACTGACGTTTTCATGAATTTAAAATCACCTAAATGTATTTTTTCCCCCATTACCCCTAATTGAGGTCAGCCCAGAGTGGACTTCTCTTGAGTTTTAATGACAACTAAAGTCTACCATAGGTTCTCCTGCATGCTCAGACGGGTGAGGGTGAGGTGATGAATACAACATACAACTTCACCTCGAGACGTCACCAAATTTTTACACACTGCACCTTGAAGACAAAACATTTTTACACAAAGTCCACGCACCTTTGTAACGATGGCCTCCACCGATGCCTCGCCAGACGCCTGTCCCGACACCTGGAAACCAAGAGCTGTGTGAATCCAGGGAAAAGCGACGCACGTACCAAAGTGAAGGTGAAAGGTGGGGATGGATTTGTTCTTATCCTACCTCTTGTATCTTTGGGCCATGGGAGAACACATCGATCTCCTCCAGAGTGGCTACGGAGAGCTCTGCAACATTCAGGGAAGTCCCGATGACGGACTGCAGGATCGACCAATGCTCTCGTTTCATACACGGATTGCGCAGATCGACGAGCACAGGCAGCTGAGGGACGACACATGAACGCCGTTTGAATGGAGTCAGAGACTAGATACATCGCAAGTGCTAGTTTTCAACATCCAGTGCGGAAGATTTGGGTGGAGTCATTTTCACCTGTATGGATAAAAATAAATTGATGTGGGTATATAATGATTTAAATACGCCCATTATCACAACACCAAATCTTACACACTGCAGCTTTGAACGTTAAAACCTGCAACTCTCAGTCCATGCGTCAACACGCCGCATACCACGCATCACTTTCTCCGACCTACCCTCTGCCTCATGACTTCCACCTTGTCCTTCAGACTCGGCACCACGTTGTTCTCCGGCAGGCCCTTCTCCAGCTGGCTGACGTATTTCCCGTACTTGGTCACCTGCGAGTTGAACTGCTCCAGGTCCAGCTGCTCGAGTGTGCTCTGCATGGGGAGGGGGAACACCAAGGGGACTCAGCTGAACTGTGCGCACATGTGCATGCATTGTGCGGCTGCTCGGGCTGCAGACGAATGCTTCAGTCACAGTGGATCGAACTCACCTGTCGCCACCCGTCCTGAAGAGCGTCCCATTCCTCCATAGAGTCCCACAGCAGCTGCCTCAGCTTCAAGTCTGTTGCTAACTCGTCCAAGTCATCAAACTTGGTCACCTCTGCCTGAGTGTGGAAAACCAAGGCAGATGTTTGGGCTTCATTTGGAAAGTGTCGGATCTCAAACTTGGCGTGCGTAGTGCTGTGGGCGATGTGCTGGCTCCCACTATCACGCCACTGCACGCAACCCAAAATGAAACCGTTGACAACATTATCGTCCACGCAGTCAGTTCTTGTCTAATGATCACATGACCATCACCTGTTCCAGTGGTCACAGGGTCTCGTCAACACAGGTGACACTGTAGATCAGGGGCCACGTACAGCCCTACTTTGATCTCAAGTGGGCTGGACCAGTAAGATCAAAGCATAATATAAAGCATAATAAGCAACAACTGAAAATTCTTCAGTAATATTGGTCAATGTTTGCATTTAAAAGGTGCATTGTGTAAGATTTTGGTCATTTTTGTTGCTTCTCACATTATTACAATAAATGAGCCCATTAATATGTATTTACATGAGGAGAAGGTCCCATCTAGGGGGGCCGCCATGTTTTTATAGAAGTAACAGTGGATGTACTAAATATCTATCGAGTTTTAACGACAACTGAAGTCGACCATAGGTTCTCCTGCATGCTCAGAAGGGTGAGGTGATAGACACAACATGCAACTTCACCCCTAGAGGTCACCAAATCTACACACTCTACCTTTAACAGTCGGTGCACCTATCATCCTAGATTTCAAAATGTGGAACATGACAGTGGATTACGTTCATATTGAGCGGGAGAGTGATTGTAAAAAAAAAAAAAGAGAGAATTTGAGGAAGTACAACACCTTGAATTTCTTCTGGTATGAGGTGTAGCTGGAGGCCTGGGCCTGCATCTCCTCGGTAGCAATCTGGATCTCTTCCAGCAGCAGACGCACTTGGGAGGCATGTGCCTTGATGTCCAGGAGTTGTGGCTCCTGCGCACGAAGTAGCACGAGGCAAACAAAACAAATTTGGAGTTCATGAGAGAGGCCCAACAAATGGTGTATCGGTAAATTGGCAGAAAATGAGGACCTGCGACATGTGCTTGGTCTCCGTGACCCTCTTGTTCAGACTCATTATGTCCTTGTGCAGAGAGGAGCAAAACTTGTCCATGCCGTTGTCCCTCTTTGCCTTAGCCTCGTCGATGACCTCCCGCAGCGAGTCGACGGAGGACTCCAGGGTGCCGAAAACAATCATATCCTCGGGTGGCGTGGGAACGGAGTACATGCTAATTAGGTTGTACATCTGACACACGATCTCCTGTTCCTCCTCCAGAACGATAATCTGGTGAGAGGATTTGGAAAGTCAAGTGGAGAAGGCAGCAGAAGGGAGGACGAGGGAGTGGGTTGCTTAAACTTTATGGTAATGGTAGAGAAACAAGTCTTACCCTCTCCTGTATCTCACCCAGGAAAATGAGCGAGCTGGCCAACTCAGTCGTGGTCCTGGGATCAAACTCGAGTTTTATCTGGGACCCCCAAGCCTCGGCGATGATGGCATCTAGTTTTGACTTCGCCAGCTTGATGAGCATCTCATCGATGACCTGGAGCAGAGGTAGATATCGTAATTTTCCTCATTAGCGCTGAAACAATTCACCGATTGATCGAGTGTAATCGATTGTAAAAATTATTCTGAATCGAATAATCAAATCTTTAATTCCTGTCGTAACTGTTGGTAAAAGGTGCGGAATTGCTGGCATCTAGTGGTGAAGTTGTATGTTGTATCCATCTCCTCACCATCACCCTTCTGATGAGCATGCAGGAGAACCTATGGCAGACTTCAGTTGTCTTTAAAACTCAAAAGATGTTTAGTACATCCAATCTGGGCTACCCCCCGGTGATGAGCCGCTCCACAAGTAAATGTATATTAATGGGCTCATTTCAGAGTTATGAAAAAAAAAAAAAACACTAAGGTGTTTATAAATTCATGTAAATGTCAGTATGGAACTGTTTTGTAATATTTGGAGGACTAAAATTACTAAAATGAAATCTTATACACCGCACCTTTTAAGGAACTGATGTAACATACACTGCTTTTCCATCACAAACAGTCAGAAGATGCTGCATGTGCAAACACACACACACACACTGGCTTCCCAGTGGTGTGGTATAAGCATGAGAACATCAGGTGATAAGTCAGATAATTAATCGGGTCATTTTCAAACATGTCTTTGTCACATCTGTATTATTTTTTTCACCTCT
The DNA here is from genome assembly GCA_016785325.1 of Chascanopsetta lugubris. Taxonomy (NCBI): domain Eukaryota; kingdom Metazoa; phylum Chordata; class Actinopteri; order Pleuronectiformes; family Bothidae; genus Chascanopsetta; species Chascanopsetta lugubris. The sequence continues at coordinate 1,817 of JAFBJT010110045.1, read as the reverse complement.
CCAAATAATCATTTAATCGACTCAAATTCAAGAAAGAAAGCGAGATTAACTGATTACAAAAATAAGCGCTAGTTGTAGCTCTACTTCAGTAGCACATTCGGCCTTGTTTGAAATTCCCTCTGTCTCTGTGCAGCATCTGCACGCTTGTCGTCCTCACCTCGAGACAGCGTAGGGGGGAGGACACAAGCTTCTCTTTGAGCTTGGTCTTGTCCACCAGCAGCAAACCCAGGTTCCTCTTCTGCTGGATGGCCAAGGCCTGTTTATGCTGACTGTGGTACAACGCCAGTGACTTTTCAAAGAAGGATAAGTCTGGCAAAAGGAGTCAACAGTCATCATTCAGACATAACCTTACATGTTTACTTTGCAAGCCCCGCCCATTTACTGCAACCCATGTGGCTGATTACTGTCGTTTTCTGTGATTTTTTTTCCTTTAGTGCATTTCAGAGAGAAATATTAGTAAAGTAACAATCACTTTAATGAGTGATAGGAATACTAAGATTAAGGCGGTTTTTGTTGTGTGACTGCTGTTTATGAATGCAAGGCAGACAACCTGTAGAAACTTGCCACAAGTGTTTAATTAAAACACAAAATGAAATGTTTTAATAAAGGCTGCTGGGACTCGCACGGCAATGTAAAGATCACTGTTCCTCTGAATCATATGGTTTAATTGGTAATAATCGACCATTGTCAACTTGTTAAGTGTTTGTAAATGTCCAAAATATGCTTCCAATAACAATCCGCCCGGCAACAAAGGTGTCTTTCATGCTACACAACAAAGGAAGACACTCAGCACAGTTCTCAGCTGAACTACTCTTTGTGTTGTGGGTGGGAGACGTGCTACAAAAATATCTATCTGTGTCAATGTCCTGTGCATCACCCTGCTCCTGTTGCCTCATCGCATCCAGATCCAGACTCTCGTTCTCCTTATAGAACACTCGGAATCGCTCAAACGCCTGCGAGTAGACTGTTGCTGCATCAAAGGAAACATGCAGTGAATCCTGAGAGAACAAACAAACAAACAAAGAAACAAAACAAAAAATCACATACATACACAGGCCTGGATGGACAAAGAAAAATCTGCAGAGACTGAGAACAACAAAAATCTGACCCAGATTTTCTGGATGATGCTTTGAAGGTGGCCATCGGTACTCAGGATTAGGTCCAAATTGGGGCCTTCGTTATATTTCCTTTGCACGATCTGAGAGTAAACAGATGGAAACACACAGTGAAGAGATTACATGCAAAGTGCAGTTTGTTTCCTCTGTTCACTCAAGAAAGTGGAGCTTCAGCTTGGGAGCAGGATTTATGGATTCACACCTGTAAATCCTGAGTAGCTTTGACAAGTGAAATGATCCCAACTCTGTCAGTTCATCCTTTGATGGTGTTTTTATAGTTGCCACAAACGTTACATAAAAAAATGTGATATCAACATTAGTGCATGGCTTTGATAGTAAGCATCACAAAGTCCTACTCTCAAGCCGGAGGGCCATGCTTCTGAATAAAGGCAGGTTAAAAAATGTAAATGTCAGGGGAATATTATACTGTATTCAAAATGTATTGTTCTACCTCACACTCTCCAGGCTGTGTCACTGATTCCAGATCAGGATCTGCTGTGAGTAGGATCACCGACATCACCGTCTTCTCAAACCGCAAGATGACTTCTAAAATAACTTCCTGTGAAATGGCACAAAGATGCTGAAGGTGATTAGATTGTCCATTCTGGGCTACTGTAAAAACACAGTGGAACAATTAGGAGGACCTCCACCACATATACATTCATATGTGTTTTTACATTCATATATATATATATATATATA